>BQNB010095678.1:0-25809 GCA_026074375.1 Tanacetum coccineum
TTTCTCTATGGCTTCACCATACACAAATCCACTTCCGCTTATACCTTTTTAGACGACACCTTTGATCTACACCCCCATTGTTCCAAATCCTACCCTTACCACACCCACTATTCCAAATCCTACCCTTACCACACCCACTATTGGACAAACTGATTCATAACCACACCAACAACATCCAACCGAACACGCTGCCCAACAGTCCCCTACCGCGGCCCAACCAACACCTGCTTCTCCCCATCTTCGGCCCAACTCCATTCACCAGTCCAACAGCCATCCCCCATGGCCTAACATACACCAGTCCAACTTCAATTATTACCTACAGTTGTCCCGCACCAAACCACAACAGTTTCAGACCAACACGCACCCGTTATAGTCCAAAATCCTCCGGTTAACCAAAACCCTGACTCGGTTCACCCTATGGTCACACGTTTCCGTGCCGGGACTAATGGTCCCACTGAGCATCTTAATTTACATGTGTCTTTGGTTTCTCCTTTACCAAAATCTTATCGTGGTGCGTTTAGTGATCTAAACTGGCAAAATGCTATGCGTGATGAATAGCATGTGCTTATTAAAAACAAAACTTAGACTTTAGTACCTAGACTACCGGATACCAATATTGTGCGTTGTATGTGGCTTTTTCGTCACAAGTATCTGTCAGATGGCACGCTTAGTCGCTACAAGGCTCGTCTTGTGGCGAACGATAGTACACAGTTAGAAGCGGTTGATGTTGATGAAACTTTTAGTCCGGTTGTTAAACCGGGTACTATTCGGACTGTCCTTAGTTTAGCTGTTTCTCGATATTGGCTGATTCATCAACTCGATGTCAAGAATGATTTTTTACATGGTGGTCTTTTTGAGACATTTTATATGCATCAGTGACTCGCGTATTCTTACTCCTTTTTACATATAAATAAATATAAATATATAACAAGGATCAAAATCCACAAAATCAATGAAACCGGAAGTAGTATAGAGTGTTTCCGGGTCGTTATGTCCCAACGAGGCTTGAATGGAAAATCGAATGACGAAATGATAATCAATGTTTGAATATGACAAGGAAATGATTGGGCAATAAACCTAATAGGCAAATGCTCACAAAGAGAAGCAAGGAAAACAAGCTAAAACAAGCATAAAAACTAGAAATGGTAAAAACACTTAAAACTTTTAAACTAAGACACAAATAAACCCAAATAAACTTAAGACAAAACCAAATAAGCTAGACTACCACTAAATAAGCAAATTCAGCAAGCAATTTAGCCAAGTTAAACAAGAGAAACTCAGCAGTACTAACCACAGTACTAACAATATTAACTATCAGTACTAACTTGGAGTTAGTACCGCTAGCTTTAAGTTAGTACTGTTAGCTTAGAGTTAGTACTGCTAGCTTTAACAAAACACAATGAAACAAGAAATAAGCAGATAAGCTAAAACAGATATTTAACCACCCCTATTAAGCACTTGGGCATAAGAATAAGCAACTAGAATAAGCTAAAATGGCAAATAAGCTAAAAAAGCTATAACTGATAAACTATTAAAATTGCTCTGAAAAGGCGAATAAGCTTAAATAAGCTCTACTAAAGACAGTAAACGAAAATGGTTTAATCTACTCTAAAAAGCTAAGCACATCTTAAATAAGCAGAAATAATAAGCTGATAAGCTAAAATGAACTAACAGTACTAACAGTCTTAATTACCAGTACTAACTTAGAGTTAGTACTGCTAGCTTTGAGTTAGTACTGCTAGCTTTAAAAATCCCAAAATAGAACCAGCAGTACTAACTATGGGTTAGTACTGCGCTAGTTGAAAATTCCCCTTAAAGTTTTCAAAAATCATTTTTTACTTCTTAATTCAAGCTGATTTGGTCCTAGTTTGTTAAAAACAGATTATCAAATAGCAAAATAAGACACTTATAAGCAGATTCCAATCAAGAATAAGCACTTAAATAAGCTGAATCAATCTAACAGCATTAACTCATAACTAACAGTACTAACTAAGAAATGAGCACAAGTCACTTTTTAAACTAACAACTAAGCAAGATAAGCACTGAACATCGTAATAAAGCATAAATAAGCAAATATAAGTAACAGATAAGCACTAATAAGCAGTTCTACAGTAAATAAGCAAAATAATAAAAATAAAGACTTACAACTCCCTTGCTCAAAACAGGGTTAAACAAAGAGTCTACAAGCTCTAGCTTGTATAAAACAAGCTAGTGAGAGTCCATAAGCCCATCCAGAACTGGCTTATCATCCATAAGCTGTGGTAGATTTGAGTGTGGAATTTTCTATTTTTTTTCTTAACTAATTAGCTCTTTTAGTTTACTTAATGAAAACAGCTTATAAATAAGCTTGAGTGAGAGCTTCTTAACACATTTTAAACTCAAATCAAACACTTAAGCAGTTGAATTTAAAAACTTGACTTTTTAACTCATAAACTTCAAACTTTGATTAATTCGTAAAAAGAGTACAAGGTAGTAAAATAAACTGAATAAAATGCTAAAATGACTTAAATAAAAATTACAATAAAACTAAGATAAGCTAAGATTATCTAACATCTCTCCAAGGCTTACAAAAGGCTCTATTTATAGCCGAAGTCTTCTCTTCTTGAACTTACAGCTTGTGTTTCCATTGTGAGAGCTTTCTAGGGTGTTTTTGTTGTGTGAGGGACTTGATAAAAGTAATCTCAGCCATTCAATCTTCTTGTGCTTCTTTTTGAGTCAATCTAGCCATCGAAATTACTTGGAAATGGTGAGGGATTGCCAACATGGCAATTATAAAGCTGGGGGGGAGATAGTGGAGGAGGGGGAAATGTTTTATCCAGGGTGTTGAATGGTTTGCAGGGTAAAAGAATGGGACGACACCCGTGAGTTGTATCTGGGTTTAGTTGGGCGGGAAAAATGGCTTTAGATAAGTTGGAGTTTTGGCCCCTCAAGTTATACTTCCCCAATTTTCCGATCTCAGCACTTGTCTCTTATTCTTGTAATAACAACTTGAGTTTGGCAATTTTAGTCCTCTCAAGGTTGTATTTTTCTTCAACTTGGTTGAACTGACTTTGGCTTGTTTGACTTTGTCCATTTCCCATCCGTGCTTGTGTTGGTCCGTTTTTGGCTTTTTTTACGTCCTTTTGGAGTGATATTCCGTTTTCCAGCACAATACAAATGCAAAACATACAAATACAATGTATTTTTGGTACGTTTTTAGTCATTTAAGTCCGTTTTTAATGGAAAATGGTATGTAATTAAGCACATACCAAAATCCTCCAACTAAGGGTAGTGCCGTGTGTCTCACGCAATGTTATGAAGTAAAAATTTTGAGAAAACCAAGAATCTCAACCCCCTCGAAAAGTAGCAAAGTGTTCGTCAAGGGGAACTAAAGAATCAATAGCTTCGACAAATCCTGTTTTCACCATTTTTTTTATATGTACAATAACTATCCCTAATATTTTGGATTTTCCCTTTTTACATTTTATCTTAACTAACATGGTTGAACTTCTCCGTTATTTAACAAAACTGGATCATAGATGAGAGAGCGCTATAAAATAATCTACGGATGTGCTGACGGATAAATTCATCGGTCCCCAGATTTTTTACTAGTCAAACTAAACGTAAAAATAATCACCGTTAAGTACGAGTAAAGATTGCCTAAACAACTAACTTATATACTATGACTTGTCAACTTTTACGCTCCCACCAATTATTCAATTTGTGTGATTGTGCTTAAATTTTAAGTTAAATTTAGAGCGATGCATTTAAGAAAGTACATAAGCTTATGTGCATAACTATATTTCTGAAGAAACTGGGAAATAGACTAGATCACCCACGCAACCACCATATTCTGATAGATCCCAGCCGAGTTCACTTAGGTTTAACAGGTTGAGACCCCACAGAGAATGTTCGCAATGTAATAGCGGATACTCTAACCCTTTTAGGCCGAATTTCTAGTTTACCGTTAAATAAACAAATACTACTCAAAGCCGCAAACAGTCAAAATTTAAATGATCTCATTGGTGAGATTATTCCATGTACGACACTTTCTTCTCGGAATACGTCCCAGCCTCATTCAGCTTAAGTGCCTAGGTTTTTGTCACCCACGGAAGAAACTTATTCGAAAATAATCTACCGAGTCGGCAATCAACAACTTTTTGAATCTTAAAGCAAGTTATTCTTAGTTCAAGAATTATACTTGAGTTTAGAAAAAGAAATCCGTAACCATTAAATTTCATTATTGCTATATAACACTACTACCGTCATAATTTACATGACTACAACATCGGGCCACGCCTCACGATAAAGATGTAGTGACTTAGTCTGAACGATCGGCTTTTATTTGATAAGCACTACTGATGCACATTGGCATTTATTATTCTCACTATGGCCATGTTATGAAGACGTGGAAAAACATCGGTTGTGAGCCAAGCAAGATGCATTAAACATTTAATCAGCCCACAGTTTATATTATTATTTTATTAATTTTTTATTTTTATTTTTTTTGTTATATTTTCCGTAATAGAGAAAAATTTTCGTTTTAAGGAAAACGCATGTATAAAGCTGAACTAAGATGAATATTTTTCAGTTTTCCGAAAGAGCTTCTTTTAAAAAAAAAATGTCGGTTAAAGCTAAAGCAAAATTAATCACTTTAATTAGTCCAGAGTTAAGAGCTTCAGGAGAAAAAAACGACAAGTTACACTTAAAAGCTTTTAAGATTCTAAATATCCTGGTTTATCATCCTACTTGTAAATAACACTATCATTTTCCTGTTCTGTCGCAAATTTACAAATCCTTAATAAATAGGATCCGCGAAGATGCTTGCCTAATAAACTTTCGTTTTATTAAATGCTTAAGGAACAAAGCTCGGCTCAACAACGCCGAGCGAGTCAAAATTTATTCTCATTCTAAAACCCATTAGGAAAGTCAAAATTGTGACAAAACACTTATTTTATTTTTGAAATTTTTGAAAATTTTTCATTTTTTTGGTATTTTTGCAAAAATGTGGTGGTGAAAACGGGATTAACGTTTAGACAACCGGCTGCAGGCAAACATCAACTCGAAGGATGCCCCCCAAACTAGAACTAAACATCGTCCACGATGTTTTAAAGGTGGCACCTACGTAAATCTAAGGTCGTTTATTAAGTGTGCCAAAATATAAAACGTTAGTCGATTAAATTTGGATACTGGATTCTCAAAATGAAGCTGAGGATGTGAAACTCTTGTGGATGAAGGGTGAAACTGCGAGCACGAGAGTCTTCATAATCCGGGAAATCCTGGACGACAAAACACGGGTAATGGAAAATGTAGGCCTCCTCACAACAAAAACACTTAATTATTACTACTCATTGATAAGCATGAGGTGCATCCCAAAACGAAGCGCTTGTTTAAGGTCGCTATGCTATGACCCGTGCCCCGACGAATTTATTGGTCCTGGGGATCGCCTGGAGGTCCGGGCAATTGTGGTACGTCCCCCATTCCAAAGTAGTGCTTCAAACATGACCATTCCTTTTAAAATTTGGCCCGATTTTGGGATAACTCGACTCGTGCCATATGAAAAACTTGGTATAGTGAAAGGTCCCACTCCAAGCGGGTCTTAAATTTGCCCTGAGAAAATCTTTAAAATCTAGAGTTAAAAGAGGAAACTCGATCACCGACGTTGAAAACAACGCGTTTTTCTGATCTTGGAGTCATGGATTCTCTTTGTTTTCTCTTTATAGATCAAAGAGTTTTCGTAGGCATGATCACGAAGTTCATTAAGTTCGTTGAGTTGAACTTTTCGGTGATCACCCGCGGTTCTTAGATCAAAGTTTGTATGCTTAAGGGCCCAATAAGCTTTGTGCTCCAACTCCGAACCGCAGATGACGAATCCTTTCCATACACTAGCTTGTATGAGTACACACGAGGGTGTTATGTAAGCGTACGGAAGGCCCAGAGAGCGTCATCCAGTTTGTCTGACCAAGAGGCACGGTTTTCGCCCTACGGTCCTTTAAAATTCTTTTCAAAACCACATTGGATACCTTTCCACGAGTCCACTTGTTTTGGGATGATATGCGGTGGAGAGACGATGAGTGACACCGATTTAAGCATGACCTTTGCAAATTGGTCATTAGCAAAAATGGGTTTCCGCATCACTTATGATTGCAACGAGGCACCAAATCAGGAGAAGAGAGATTTAAAATTTTACAAACAAACTCGAGCGTCAGTGGTGGGATTCGCTTTCCCGCTTCAACCCATTTTTGAGAAGTATCGAATGCCCCTAGTATATATTGTTCCTCTTGAAGACGGATCGGAACCCCTAAAAATCATGCCCCAAATGTCAAAGATTTCGCAAACTTGGATAGATTTTGTGGCATCTCATCACGTTAGCAAATTTTGCCTTACGTTGACAATGTCACATAAAATCGTGTGACAAAGTCAGGCAATCCTTGTAGATTGGGGCCAATAAAAATCCTGAGTCGAAGACCTTTTTAAGGTGTAATTGGCACCGTAGTGTCCCACCGGTGGGTTCCACATATGGCAAGCTTTAAGACTGCAAAAGCTTCATTGCCCCCGAAACACTCCGCTAATTACTTGGTCAGCACAGATCTTGAATAGAAAAGGGTCATCCCAGAAGTAGTGTTGAACGACTTTAAAAAACTTTCTTTTCCTTGCTGATACGACATCCCTTTGGATCACAAAATTCCCCGCATGGAGTTTGGCAAAATCGCAAACCATGGGGCATTATTATCACAACGAAAGTAACCATCCCTGTAAATTTCTCGAGAGGAAATGATTTCCGTAATTTCCTTATTTCTCGAGCTCATGGCTTTGATGGGGATTTTCAAGTCCTAGAAATAGGGTCTGCGGCGAGATTTCTGCTCCCTTTTTTATCACGATAACGACAACACTTCATTGGAGCAGCAAAACCACCGAGCAAATCATGGCTTAGCATCCTGGCTTAGCAAGCAGATACTTGAGAGCCTAATGGTCCGTATACACTATGCTTTTGGACAAGACAAGATATGGCCGGAATTTCTCGAAAGCATACACTACGGCAAGTAATTCTTTTTCCGTTGTAGTGTAATGTGCTTGAGCCTCAGTCATAGTTTTGCTTGCATAGTGTATCGGTTGGAAGTGCTTGGTCTTACGTTGCCCTAGGACTGCCCCAACAGCAAAATCACTTGCATCACACATGATTTCAAAGGGCAAGTCCCAATCGGGAGCAACTAGAATTGGAGCCTGGGTTAACTTCATTTTGAGGGTTTCAAATGCTTCAA
Organism: Tanacetum coccineum; assembly: GCA_026074375.1. Classification (NCBI taxonomy): domain Eukaryota; kingdom Viridiplantae; phylum Streptophyta; class Magnoliopsida; order Asterales; family Asteraceae; genus Tanacetum; species Tanacetum coccineum. Next base: position 7,242 of record BQNB010095678.1, read on the forward strand.
TGCATTCCTTCGAGAAGATAAACAGAGTTTCTTTTTCAAGGAGGTGGGTCATAGGCCGGGCGATTTTGGAAAAATCCTGAATAAATCGTCGGTAGAATCCGGCGTGACCGAGAAAACTGCGAATACCCTTCACGGTAGTGGGATGAGGCAATTTTGCAATGACATCAACTTTTGATTTATCAACCTCAATCCCAGACTTAGAAATCTTATGGCCAAGGACTATTCCTTCCTTGACCATAAAGTGGCATTTTTCCCAATTTAGCACAAGATTGGTGTCTTCACACCTTTGGAGCATTTTGTCTAAATGGGAAAGGCAAGAGGAGAAAGAATCACCAAAAACCGAGAAATCATCCATGAAGACTTCCATGGTTTTCTCAATCATATCGTGAAAGATTGCAACCATACACCTTTGGAACGTGCCCGGTGCATTGCATAACCCAAAAGGCATGCGACGATAGGCAAATGTCCCGTAAGGGCAGGTGAAGGTAGTCTTTTCTTGATCAAGTGGGTCAATCAGGATCTAAAAATAGCCAGAGAATCCGTCTAAAAAGCAATAGTACTCATTTCTGACTAATCTTTCAAGCATCTGATCCATAAATGGTAACGGGAAATGGTCTTTACGAGTTGCATCATTAAGAGTTTGGTAGTCGATGCAAACTCGACATCTCGTAACCAACCTAGTGGGTATTAACTCATTTTCTTCATTTTTTACCACGGTTATGCCTCCCTTCTTAGGGACACAATGAACCGGGCTTACCCAGGGACTGTCAGAGATAGGGTAAATTAACCCGGCATCAAGAAGTTTGATAACTTCTTGCTTAATAACCTCATGGATTTTGGGGTTAACCCTTCTCTGATGTTGAACTACGGGTTTAGCATTTTCTTCTATCAAAATCTTATGGGTGCAAAACTGTGGATCTATCCCCTTAATATCATAAATCTTCCAAGCTATGGCATGTTTTTGTGACTTAAGAACCTTGATCAGGGCGGTTTTATCCTCATCATTCAAGTTTTTAGCGATTATGACGGGTAATTTGTCATCACCCTCCAGAAATGCATACTCAAGATGGGATGGTAAGTCTTTGAGTTCTAGGTCGGGAGGATCTTCACATGAAGATTTAATCTTTTCAGGCACATTAATTTCACAAACTGGTGACGGAGAGAGATTCGGGTCACTATTGATCACACTTAACAATTCCTCAAGGTAAACAATATCTCCCTCAGAATCATAGATGTTGTCAACACCCGGTGGTATTGAATCATCGTGTTCAAGAAATGCATCGATCTTTTCTATTAGAAAATCACTTCCTCCGAAGGGAGTGAAAGATGGAGAGCGAGAATAGATCCTAAGGTCCGAAGGGGAAGTGGGATTGCCACTTTCAGAAATTTCAAGTAATTCTTGAACATATTCTTCACAAGCAATGTCAATAACATCGACTAGGTTAACCGATTCAATGATTCAATGATATTGAAGAAGAAAGTTTAGTAATCACACAACTTTGAAGGTCACGGAATGGTCATTCAAATGGGGGTCCCCTTAAGGGTTCTTTGTCACACTTGAAACGTCGATCAAAGGCACGTGCTGTTCCCTCAAGAAATGTCTCCTAAGATTAGGGAACCTAGGATCGCAACGTAATCAACGACCACAAAATCGGCAGGAAAGAAGAGACGTTCAACTTTTACGAAAACATCCTCGCGATCCGGTTGGAGTAGAAATCGTTCGATCGACCAGAGTTCAAGTAATCATTCTGGTTTTGTCAAAGCTGGAGACTTAGTTCTTTCCAAATGGAATATAGAGGATTAGTTGATGCTTGCACCGAGATCGGACCAGGGCTAAGCATTCATAGTCATCTTTCGGAAAGTCCACGGTAAAAAAACTGTCGGGGTCTCCAAGTTTCTTCCGGAAACTGTTTTAGGATAACCGGCCTAGCAATTTTTGTTTACCGGTGTCTTTGTTCAACATCGAAATATAAAAAAATTATCTTATCCTTGTCATTGAGGAGCTTTCTAAATATTGGTGCAAATTTGGGCATGTGTAGGAGAGCGTTCCGCGAAACATTAGCTCGAAATGGAGATCCAAAAAATCCTCTATAATTGTTGAAGCTAGAATATCGCTTTTTCACGGAGCTTCTCTTGTGGCCTTGAAGATAAGGCAATGATGGTTTTAGTTTTAGACAGTTACAACGGGCTTACCAATTATTGGTCAAAAGTATTGGACTACACCGAGGTTGGATGTTTTTGGTGCTTGGTTGCACCGTATCCTTTGTCGCCTCGGGTTCATTTTCCATCTCTTTAGGAGGAGAAGAAATTTTTGAGGTCCTTATAGAAATCACCGCTTCTGAGTAGTGATTGCCTTCGCATTCACCTTTCGGGTTAGCAAAGGTGTTCTTGGAAGAAGAACCGAGCCCGAAGTCGAAGCGGTAATTACTATGCACGATTGGTTGAACCAGGCTCCCGTTATATTGCATTTGATTTGCATATTTTGCATAACCGCGTCTTAGCTTTGACGTAAGTTATCAAAATCGGCTTAGAACACACCTGGTGCTAGGTGAGTGGAGCTTTTAATGTTGAGCTTGAAAAAGTCGGGGGTGTGATTAATCTTGGTTGGTAAATTTGCCTTGATTGAAATTATTACGCCTGATTTTGGTTAAAATTGTCTCCACTGATTTGTTGAAATTGATTCCCAATTTGGTTGTTTGATGGTTTTGCATTGGTGGAAACCGGAGGACGAATTTGGGTTGCAACCATCTGAGGTCGTAACCTGGCATTCCTTGGTTGTAGTATAACTGCGGCGGCTTGGACAAACGTATTCTTGGATATTGTCACGATAAATGTTCCCATCGGTGGCTGGACATTTTGGTAAGAAGACGCACCCCCGCAAGTTACACAACTTTCTCCACCTGCTTTACGGGAGACGGGACTGGAGTTTGGTTGTTTTCTTATCGAGAATCAATGCTCTAACCATATCTTCAGCTCACAACAACGGAATGAAACTGCTGGGGTGGTAAGAGCACGTACTCGCTTTGGAAACAATGGCCTTACTATCTCGAGGATTAGACGGAACTTTGACTTGCTCTTGAAGAATTTTTTAGCACTCTCGAGGCATTTTATCTAAAATTACCACCCAAGCGGCAGGTTCAAAGAATCTTGATTCATTCGAATTTAGGGTTTATATGAATGACGAGTTGAATTCAATTCCAGAAAACCATGATAGCGGGCATCCCCAAGAAGATCATTGAAATCGGGGGTCCCGATGCCTCTGTAAAATTTATCATTCAAATTTTGTTGAAATCTCGAGATTTCATTTCGAAGATTTGTTTGTTATAGAGGGAGTGAAAAATAGTTATAATAAATTTCAGAAACAAGATCACCATGTAAGAATCGAATCGAGGGGTGATTCTTTTTCAGAGCCAAAATCGGAGCTGCTCCCTCAGGAAATTGAAAAGATAGGCATAAGCTAAACCGACGAACTCGGGGCATTCGGAACTTCATTGTAGAAGAGATCTTGACCTGAAATAACGATGATGAGACATGTGGTCTATCCTTATACATGTCCAAAAATATAGCTTGTTTTGAACAAGATTAAGTAGTGACCATGCTTGATCTCAAAGTTATGTCGCGATAATTGGGAACAACGATCTCATTCCTCGTAACCCTCCGTTTGGGTGCTTCGAGTAATTGTGCCATAAGTTTGATTATCGTGCCATCGTAAACTATGGAGGATTGAAAGTTTCCATAATTGTTATTTGTGTTTCTCAAGAATTGTGTTGATTAAACAGAAGTTTAGTCCGGAACTTTTGTCGTCGAGTCGAACGCTTTATTACGGGCTTGAGAACGAGTGCGCATTTCATAAAACAGAAATATAAAAAAGAAAATTTACCACAATTTTTATTTTTTTATGTTTTTTTGGTTTATCAAATGATTTATGATTATTCACGATGCTGAGAGACAAGCTATTTTGATAATTATAACAGACAATGAGAAAAAGACAACTTCAACCAAGATAATCTACTTACTATCACGTAGCTCTCAAAAAAGATAAACGTACAGGTGGAGTGGAGGAGTAAATAAGCGCGAGCTTATTACATCTCTATCTCGGGTCGTATTCCTTGGAACAACCCTCCTTAATTTACCCACTTTATAGTTGTTTAACTTTTCATGCGAGCCTGTATGTTCGTAATGAGACACAAATTGCAAGGTTTTTAAATCTTTTGTTCGAGTTGGCAACAAGTTCACCGAAAGTTATTATATAATTACCTCATTTTGAGAATATTATAATTTGGTATTTTTACAAATTGTGAATTTTTATTTCTTTTTTTTGGACAATTGTTTTCTATAATGTTTGGTATTTCTTTTGTTTAGATGATAATATACTAAAAGAAATGAAAAAAATTTTTGTATTTTTGTATTTTTATAGAGGGAAAAAAAGATGAAGAAAATATTCACAGATTCAAACACAAATTGTCAAACGTAACGATAATCGTTTTCAAAGCGCTCCCCGGCAACGGCGCCAAAATTTGACTTCGTGCGATCTTATTCCTTTTTACATATAAATAAATATAAATATATAACAAGGATCAAAATCCGCAAAATCAACGAAATCGGAAGTAGTATAGAATATTTTCCGGGTCGTTATGTCCCAACGAGGCTTGAATGGAAAATCGAATGACGAAATGATAATCAATGTTTGAATATGACAAGGACATGATTGGGCATTAAACCTAATAGGCAAATGCACACAAAGATAAGCAGGGAAAACAAGCTAAAACAAGCATAAAAACTAGCAATGGTAAAAACACTTAAAACTTTTAAACTAAGACACAAATAAGCTCAAATAAACTTAAGACAAAACCAAATAAGCTAGACTAACTCTAAATAAGCAAATTCAGCAAGTAATTAAACTAAGTTAAACAAGAGAAACTCAGCAGTACTAACCACAGTACTAACAGTATTAACTATCAGTACTAACTTGGAGTTAGTACTAGCAATCTTTAAGTTTAAAGTACTGTTAGCTTAGGAGTTAGTAACTGCTAGCTTAAACAAAAACACAAAAAACAAGAAATAAGCATATAAGCTAAATCAATATTTAACACCCATTAAGCACTCATCATAAGAATGAGCAACTAGAATAAGCTAAAATGGCAAATAAGCTAAAAAGCTACAACTGATAAACTATTAAAATTGCTTTGAAAAGGCGAATAAGCTTAAATAAGCTCTACTAAAGACAGTAAACGAAAATGGTTTAATCTACTCTAAAAAGCTAAGGAAATCTTAAATAAGCAGAAATAATAAGCTGATAAGCTAAAATGAACTAACAGTACTAACAGTTTTAACTGGCTCTTCACTAACTAACTTAGAGTTATACGCTAGCTTTGAGTTAGTACTTAGGCAGCTTTAAAAACCCTAAAAATAAAACACACATTACTAACTATGGGTTTAGTAACTGCTTGTTCTAAACACCACCTTAAAATTTTCAAAATCATTTTTCTTTTAATTTTAAACTGATTTGGTCCTAGATTTGATAAAAACAATTATCAAGTAGCAAATAAGGCACTTATAAGCAGATTTCAATCAATAATAAGCACTTAAATAAGCTAAATTAATCCAACAGTATAAAAAAAAAGAAAAAAAAAAAAAAAAAAAAAAAAAAAAAAAAAAAAAAAAAAAAAAAAAAAAAAAAATTGAAAATAACTCATAACTAACAGTACTAACTAAGAAATTTGCACAAATCACTTTTAAACTAACAACTAAGCAAGATAAGCACTAGACATCACAATAAAGCATAAATAAGCAAATATAAGTAAAAAATAAAAACTTACAACTCCCTTGCTCAAAACAGGGTTAAACAAAGAGTCTACAAGCTCTAGCTTGTATGAAACAAGCTAGTGAGAGTCCATAAGCCCATCCAGAACTGGCTTATCATCCATAAGCTGTGGTATATTTGAGTGTGGACTTTTTAGTGACTTTACTTGAATTCTTCATATTCGAGTTAAGACAAATGACTTATATGATTTTATATACTATAAAACATCTAAGTAAAGCTTTTAACAAAGGAAATACAGAGAATCAAGAAATGACTTAAAAACTCCAAATTTGCATTAAGACGAAAGTTAAAGTTACAAGACTTGGAAAATTAAAATTGCATAAAAATAAGCTGAAATTTAACTAAGAATTAGATATAAAGAAAACGACACTTAACTACTACTCTTTTCTTGGGTTACAATGGCCCTATTTATACTAAAAACTTTATCCTTGGGTCTTCCTTCTCTTCTTTCTTCTGTGTTTCTTTGTAGAGACAAAAACCAAGTGTGCTTGTTGTGTGAGGCCATCAAACAAATCCTAGCCTCAATTCTTTTGTGCTTCTTTTGAGTCAAACACTAGCTCCTGCTAAAAGCTGAAATGGTGAGGATTGCCAACATGGCAATTATAAAGCTGGGGGGAAGATAGTGGAGGAGGGGGAAATGTTTTATCCAGGTGTTGTAAGGTTGCAAGTAAAAGGGTGGGAAACACGTGAGTTTTGTATCTGGTGTTTTGTTGGCGGAAAATGTTTTGGGTAAGTTGGCTAGCTTGGCCCCATCACTTATAACTTCATTGTAACTTCCGCCTTTTATGATACAAACTTAGGGGTTTGTCAAGAACTGGCCCTAAAGTTATTCTTCACACCCTGTAGGCAATTTCACCCTTTGTGTTTACAACTTGAGTTTGGCAATTTAGTCCCTCAAGTTGTAATTACTTCATTGGACTTTAGAACTTTTCGGGTGACTTCCTGATGACTTGACTTTGAACTGACTTTGGCTTTGAAATTGATTTTGTCTTTTCCACCCGTGCCTCAGGTTTGTTTGTTCTTGCTTCTTTTTTTCCCTTTTTGTATCATCTGTTTCTGCACAATACAAATGCAAAACATACAAATAACAATGTATTTTTGTACGTTTTAGTCATTTAAGTCAATTTTTTATTTTGATAGAAAAAGGTATGTGTAATTTAAGCACAAACCAATAGTGTCAATGGTCAGAGTTGTTGGGTATTTTCAAAGGGGTAGGGGTCTTAGGCAAGGAGATCATATCTCTCCATATCTCTTTACACTTGTAATGGAAATTCTAACTCTGATTATCAAGAGGAAGGTGGAGCAAAATGATAATTTCCAATATCGTTTTGGTTGCAAAAAGCTAAAGATAACAAATGTATGTTTTGCTGATGACTTATTAATGTTCTGTCATGCTGATAAAGTTCAATAAGTGTCCTAAAGGAGTCCATTGAAGAGTTTGGGAAGGTTGCTGGTCTTATTCCAAATTATAATAAGAGTACTATTATATTTGGATGCTTAAACGAAGAAGAGAAATATGACATTCTTGATATTATGCCATTCAAAGTAGAAAAGCTCCCTATTAGATATCTTGGTGTACCTCTAACTTCAAAAAGAATTAGAGTTAAAGAGTGTAAAAGCCTTATTAATAAAGTGGAAAGCAGAATTTCAAACTGGAAGAACAAGTGCTTATCATATGCAGGTAGATTGATGTTGGTGGCTTCTGTTTTAGAATCAATACATGTGTATTTGACATCAATCTTCCTTTTACCAGTTGGTGTAATTAAGGATATTAATAAGCAAATAAACAATTTCTTATGGAATCATAATGATTGTACTAAAGGTAGAGCCAGAGTTGTCTGGAAGAAGTTTGGGGCTGAAGGACTTGGGTGTTTGGAATAAAGCAATGATTGTTAAGCATTCGTGGCACATTGTAACTGATAAGGAATCCTTATGGGTCAAGTGGATCGATACAGAGAAGTTAAAGGGGAGGAACTTTTGGGAGATTAAAGAGGACAAGAATGACAGTTGGGGTTCAGAAACAATCCTAATCAAAAGAAATGAGGTTAAAAGGTTTATCTTTTCAAAATTGGGAGATGGAAGTGTTGAAAATCGTAATCTAAATAACCTAATATTACATTAATATTATACGAGCTACGCAGCGTAATTAATCTCATATAGCAATTATAATTAACATAAATAATAAACCGAAAGCGTACCTTTTAGCAAAACCAGCTAAATCAAGAACCGGAGCTTCTTGAAAATACGCATGTGTATTAAACCTGTGCTAATACCGCAAACTCTTCAGTTGCTTAAATTAAACACCTCTTACGTGAATACACCACGTACAGGTCAACCAAAATCCAACTCGAATAATCAGTTTCTACGAATCAATGAACGAAGAATCCAAGAAGTATACAAAAAAACCAAAACCCTAATGGGTGGTTTGTTTTGTCAAAAAAAGACTTCAGTAGAAGAAGAAGAGATAATGAATGAAGGATCTAGGGTCTCCTTATATAGTGTAGGATTAAAGTTAACTTAACTTTGGGAAAAGCTACCTAATCTTGACACGCTCCATCCCTCCCTTTCCTCTCAATAATCGACCCAAAAAAGAAACAACACACCCTTGGTGTTGACTTTTGACTTTTTCTAAAATTTAACGGAAATTCCATTTATTACCATTAATTTTAAAAAACCTTATAGTTAATTATTCGTAAACCGAACTAAATTAACGACGTTTAGTATACTACGTTGAAATATTAATATAGCAAATTATACACAAATCTTTAGAGTTAATTACCTAAAAAAATGTCTAAACTTGACACTATTTGGTCATTGTATGTAGTGACTAAACATTTTTTTTTGTCATTGTGTCACAGACTTTTAAATTCTTGCAATAGTGTGTATTTTTGTAACCAATTACCCTTACTTTTTTAAAATTTGAAGGTAAAAGGTTATTTTTACATGTGCAAAAAAAGTCGCATAATACACACAATAGCACAAATTTAATATTTCAGCGACACAATGAACAAAAAAAATAGTAAGCCTACATGACAATGACAAAAAGTGTCAAGTTTAGTAACAATTTTTAGGTAATTAAACTTATATTTATTATACACCATTAATCGAGTATTAATTTACATATATAATAAAGTATACACTTATATAATTATAAATAAACCAATAGAGTGATATCTTAGTGTATACGTGTGTGACCCCGTATGCTCACGTATTCCTAGCCGTATAAATAGTCCATATGACATGAGCATATCCAGACAACTCTCACTTGCGAATGTTCATGGTCATAGAATATAACATACTAACATTGACGAATAGTCAAGCAACATCATCAATGCTCCTAGAAATACCTGAGTAGTTTCAGTAAACAACTAGGCCATTTATGGTTCAAGTTAGTCCCTATCCTTGTTTCAATACAATGTAACTATGATATGGATCAATAGTCATTCAATAGTTTAACGATTCTGTTTCTCGCATCTGTATTGATCATGATTACTAAACGTAAAAAGAATCATCTTAACTACACTTTGAACGCGGCCACACAAACATCTGATCAACCCAACAAGGGGCCCAGTAAGTATCTAACTCCTAAACACGTGGAGGAACAAATTATGTTTTGACTATAAGTGTCCGTCATGTATTTCAAAACATTTCTAAAAATAGTCCTTATAACTACCTTTTAACAGTATAACGATAGACTAGAATCAAGAAATGCTACCCATACACGCAAAACCTGCTTGCATCTCAAGTATGAGGATAAACATAACTTTCACCATGTGTGTAATGCACCTAATGACGCCGATCCATAAAGTGATTAACACAGATGGGTATCCTATATTCAACCTCATTAAATAACATGCCAAGTTGGCAGAATCATCTTTACATATTCTTTAGAGTATGACCAAACACTCACATTTGCCTTAGTCTTAACAATATCTCATAAAATTTTGTTAATCTGGCAATGGACATAGGTTAGAACAAATAAAGTTTATTCAAGGATTTAAAACATGCTAATATAGAGCACAGTAGAATAAATGAAAACGGATCATACCACGTAAAATCAATTCATTCTTAATACAACACATACAGTTCCATTATCCAATACAAATAAGATCAGTGCATGCACGAACCAGTTAAATGTCTTATCCACAACATCACAATAGTGATAAGGCAACTAGGTCATGATCTTTGGGACTTTGAGAATACTTATTTCAAAAATTCACGAACAGTGAAGTTCTTTGAATAATATGATGATTGTTATTTTGTAAGTGTGCACTCACTTATAAGTATTACTTATATGAGTCTAGTCACATTACTTTTCATAAGATTCATGACATACGCCAAACATCCTGGTGAAGACACTCATCTCAACAGTTTTCCAAACTGTAAAGCATTCTTATTCTTTTAATAAAGTATTATGCAACTATGTTTTTTAAATCAAGTATATGTAGCCAACAATGTTAGCATATAATTAAAAAACATGCTCTACTAATTGAGTATTACTCATTAAAACAAGCCTAGCGTTAATACAACAACACTATGCAAAGCTACCATAAATTCTAAACACTATTTAATAGTGATAGATATCACACCAAAGCCACACTAAGGTTTGTTGATCATAATGATCTTACTATGATTACCACAATGTATATCCATAGTATCTTTTTTTTTTTTTCATTATTAATCTAGGGGGGAATAAATTCATCTATTTAACATTAATCAGAATGTTCCTTCTAATATCTTTCAATTAGATTTCAATGTTTCCAAATCATCTTACACTCATGCAAATAATACAACTAATCACATATACAATATGATGTCCATAATGAATCCTTTAGTGGGACTTAAGGTTTCCATTCATGTGTTCAATCTCGCCAAGTGAGATAAATCATTCAATTTATTTAAGCTCAATGATATTTTCAATATTTGTTATTAAGACTAATTCACCACATATATATCAAAACATATTATTCCAAGGTTTGCATGTTTTTTATTTCCTAAAATTCTACAAGAAATTTTATTCAATTCTAAAGGAAAAAATTTTTACTAGACAAATAAATTATTTCTAATATGTTCAACAACATAACTGATTTTAAAAAGTAAAAACAAATTTTACTCTCATTAGCATTCAGATGTACTCATGAGCTATCTTAGATATGATTACAAAACAAATCTAACAAGTGACTGATTTAACAATTAAACTTAAGATTATGCTCATTAGATGCGTGCTCTTAATCCATGTGGATTCTAGCATTTTTGTATACTTGTAAAGATTATATTGGATTCATAAAACAACATACGATTACTTATCGTCCTCGCTAGGCAATCATTCAATAAAGAGTTCTTGAAATCCAAGTGATCTGTGTGGTTGTTCAAGCAAATTGCTTGAGGTAAATGTGGTACTTCAGCCACATTTCATTGTACTTAAATGATTTTTTGGTGTAATATATTTTTTACTAGGGAAATCCCCTTTACCTAAAAAAAATCCAATTTTGTCATATTTCCTTCCAAGAAAACAAGTATGACAATTTAATCGTCTTTATATATTTAAAGTTCGTAAATGAGGAAGTTTTATTCATAATTAATTACTTGAGTATGAGTAAACACTTATGTCATTTGACGTGCAATAAATATGTATACAAATAATGTCCTTATGAGTCTTCTCTAAAAGGAAACTCATTCAAACCTGATAGGTTAAAGATAAAACAAATTCCAAAAATATGATTATCTCCTTTTAGACAGCATCTCTTCAATCATAGTCTTTGAGTCATTCATTAAATCTAAGATTTAATAATGCATCTCCTATGGTTAGCAGCTTCATAATGATCCTCTAACTCATAATCCTCACCATTGATATAAAAAACATATCATGAGGTATCCTTGCGGATCTATGAATATGAGTAATCATCATTCTAAGGTTTATCATTTTCATTTTAGCCTTAGTATGACATTCGCTAGTGCGTTTAGAAGGTTTATGTATCTTCTTCTTGAAGTAATTCAAGACCTACAATACTCCCACTCGCTTTTAGAAAAGTGAGACTCCCACTCGCTTCTTGTATATTTGAGACTATTATCAAATAACTCAGCATGACGAGCAACAGAAACTTTGTTCTCGTGTGGGTTGTAGAAATGGTATTCCATCGTTTCCTTTGGGTATCCAACAAGATACACTTAACAGTTCTAGGTATTTATCAATAATAATCTTTAAGAGATTTTTACCAAATTTAGAACTTCAATCAAGACATAATGAGATACATCTCATTTATCTTAATTAACCTTCTAGGTTGGAGTCTAATTGGGTTTCTCCGCGACATACTCAATTATCTAACCTTGATCTCTTTTAGAAGTTAAATAAGTTAAGGTCATCATGAATCAAACAATATCGATATATAGTTTGATTACCCTTGTTAGACATACCATAAAATGTGGTATTCCAATAAGATTGATCTTATACTTTATGGCTTTTCCTATTATACCAACTTAAGTTAAAACGTAATGGTATCAATAGTGTTACTAAGCCAATTGCATCCTTTTATAAGTCCTTGATCAAGTCAATGACTTAATGTGTATGTACTAACAAGTAGACATAAACATCCAATACATTACTATTCATTATAAGTCTTTGACCAAGTCAATGACTTCATGTACATGTCTTTAATAAGAAGACATATCAGGTTAACTTTTTACTTTACGTTATAAGTCTTTTCACAAGTAAAGGACTTAACGTACATGTCTTTAACTAGAAGACATAACAATTATTAAACTAAAGCAAACTAATAGTAAGCTCTAGTTAATTTCAAACTCCGTGCTTATGATTTCCAAGAAAACATAATCATGTAGCTTATCTTTTTGTCTTGACACATTCTGTTAATAGGGCTACATATATTAAATGTGTAGGAGTCCTAATAGAGTAATAGTTTTCTTACTTTGCAGTCAAGAAATCATAAGTCATATTGTTCTAAGTTGTTCCTTGCACACAATAAAGATTTCTCCTACTTGTGCAGGGTATAACTTCTTTGCATAAAAACAACACCACACTAGTAGTTTGTTTGTATTGACAATATGGTAGTGTCAATCTCATAACTAGTATATATATAGAACTCCATCTATTAATAAGGAATCATGCATAACTATCAAAGATAACATTAAACAGAAGCGACATCTCAAAGGCAACAAGTTATCTAGGATAATACACGATGATTCTTTACTAAATGAAGATGTTTTACACTTGGAAAGTAATTTATTATTTCAAGCCAAGCCAGAAATAAAGTAAGATGTCTATGAGGTAAACACCTCATAACTCCCATTGAATTTTGACAACATTGCAAGTTTGTCATTTTCATTTATAAAATGCATTACTCCAAATGGATCTAGCAACATTATGAGTGTTCTTTCACTAGTGAAAGTAATATCAATTTATCTTTCCATTTATTGACTATCTACACATTATTGCTAATGTGAGTCACATAGACTAGTAAGCAAGTACTTAGATATGCAAGTAAGTGTGTTCAAGTTCTAGCCATGTTAGCTGTTTATTAACTTGAAAAATTGGCATGCAATTCCTCCTTTATACGCTCACTTTACCTCAAGGTTGTGCAACATCTCTTACTGGTTTACGGAAATAGCTATAGACACGAGTTCTCTAGTTATTGCCTTTATAGTATTGCGGTGATATTTCCGTCTTCCAATCAAACCTCATAAATATGTCTTGTTTACAACAAGATATTTTAATCTTGATAGCTATAGACCCAAGTTCTCTAGTTATACAAGTTTCTTATTATGATTCAAAGATTTCAAAACCGAAAAAGATATTGAAGCAATCTTGAAAGAATAAGAAGTCCAATTAACTTAACATGAAGTTTTGTATGAGTTTGAATGGAATTTAGGATAATTCTTTCATTCCTAATATAAGTTTTCCATAAGTGAAAAGTATAGGAAATAGTCTTATTTTTCCAAGGAAAATAGACACAGTTTGTCTTCCACAAGTAAGAACAAACCTTTGTTTACGGTATTCGTTGCATTAATACATTAAAAGAACTTGCAAAGTTCATTTCAGTATTTTTGATAATTCATCCCTTAAAAATTAACTACCCATGTTTTTATAAATAAACAATTAATTTTACAAGGGTCTAAGATCCAACTTGACGTTCTACCATTAATGCAGTTGATCTACTAGAAACGGTACAACTCAAAAGGTAATCTGCGAGAGATAATTGCCAACATGTGCAACTCTTAGCCATTATGGGGCACAAGGCAATATAATCTAGAATTATAATGTCAAGTAGCATGTTTAACCCCATCTTATGCCTCGGGTCGAAGGTCTGACCAACCATACTCGATATAAGTCGTCCAATACAAAATTAGTAATTTTACAGTCTCAGGTCTGACCATACGATTGTTATATTACCTTGTTTTGTAATTCACCTAAGATTGTCTTAGAGTAAAAAACAAACTCAAGTGATTTCATACTTGGATGGCAAATGACTTAATTTTAAGGGTATAAATATTTTGATAAAAACAAGGTTACCAAAAATGTGTATAAGGAAGCATGCATACAACCTTATAACACTAGTTATTTAAAACATTTCTAATTTTGTTTTAAAAAACTTTTTATAAATAGAAATCCCATAATTTTATAAACCACATGCCATTTATAAAATTAGGGTTGCCATGTTTACAATATTTCCATGTATAAGTGATCTTACTACGGATAAGGTTAATTCCTCACGGGAAATATTCAAACCCTAGTAATGATTACGACATACTTTAAATATTGTTAAAACATTTATGTAAAATTTTTTATTCTTGCGTTGTTCCATCGCGAAAACCACTAAACCCCTGCGTTATAGAACATTTGCAAGATTTAACAAATTTACGTATATAGTCCATGATTTAGCAAAGTGTACATATGAATATACATACAATAAGTTTTTTAATCATGTACTTTTAGTCCATATTAATTTTGAAAATCATTTTTGCATAATTATATATGTAATAAAACGCCACAATATATATAAACCATGCAAAACATATTTACCAAAGTAATCACACTAAACAAAATCATTTACGTAATTAAAACAATAATTCAACAAAAGTCTTCTCATCTTTTGCAATTAACCAATTAATTCACGTAATGATTTCATGCATACCATACTAAACAAGCATGCATACAAAATACATTTAGCTTAATAACCATGTTTTACATGCACGTAATCCATGGTTGACAATTTATAAGCAATAAATAAGCTACAATATATTCAAATCGCAAATTATAATACATGCATTTATAATAAGCGAAACAAATCTTTTTAAAATATAGCCATATTTTATTTCTTATTTTATGTGATATTTAGGGTAAAATATTTCACTAAATAATATCTTAAAATAGGTTTTCATATAAAAGGCAAGAATTATTCATAAATATGCATTTCTGTTTTAGCCGGATCTTCTAAAATACATACCATATTTATATTTTCAGATTTTATGTGTTTTTATTAGTAATTATTTCACTAAATAAATTCCTAAAATAAATTGCACATAAAAAGCAAGAAAATATCACAAAATATGCGTATTTTAGGTATTTTACCGTTTTTTATGTAATTATAACGCTATATGAACGACTCGTGATGCCACTGTTGAAAATCGTTATCTAAAGAACCTAATATTACATGAATATTAAATGAGCTACGCAACGGAGTAAAACTCATATAGCACTTATAATTAACATAAAACATAAACATAAAACATACCAAACAGCAACCAAGCTACGTGAAAAACCGGAAACTTCTTCGAGTACACACATGTGTCTAATACATGCGAAACCAAAACCCTTAGAGTTACTAAAATAAGTAACCTCTACGCGTATCATACACTACACGTCTAACAGTATCACCCGAACGTTAGTTCTTGACCAACGAACAAGTGAACACCAAGAATATGTCAAGTAGTCGAACTCAAACAATTTATCCTCAAGGGTTTGTTTGGTTCGAAACCTACTAGGAGAAGAGGATGAGAAGGAATGAGAATTATGAGCTCTAGGATCCTTCTTATATAGGGATGAATTTAAGGTTTACCTAAAAGACATTCCTTGTAGGAAAAGGTAGCTCAAAACCCAAGCCAATACCCCCTTGGGTACCTTAGGCCGGTCGAACCAATAAACTCCCCATTGGGGTTGACTTTTTGACTTTTCTAATTATTTTTGGTTAATTACATTTAATTACACATTAATTAAAAAGCATTATTAGTTAGTTATCTCTAACTAACTAATTAACGATCGTTAGTGTTCTTTCGTCGAATCATATATTAATACTAGTTGCAAAGCCCGCCCGATGGCCGGGCTTGCCTTGTGAGTATCAAAGTAATAAATAAAGTAACGGTTAATCAAATACGAAAATCGTAAAATATTTTTAAAGTGAATAAAGAACAAAACAAATTAATGGCAATCCGATATGAGGAAATAAAACTTAATGAAGTATCCGTCATTACAAAGTATACAAAAAGGAGTACATGATATGCAATGTGAAAACTAACACGAATGTATATCCCTTTTTGGAGAAATCCTAACTACGAATGTATTATTGATTCCTTTCCTTTTTGGGTTGGATTGCGGTTGGTGAATTAGCTATTTGAATTCAGAATCTGAATCATCTTGTGATGTTTTAATAGTTTCAAGATCTTGTTTCGTAACTGTAAAAAATACATGTCGTATTACATACCTTATGATCCCCACAACAGCAAAACGCAGCAAAAAATACATGTCGTAAAAATACATGTCGGATTCAAAATATGTATCATCGTGTGTTCAGCTAATGTATAATAGGTTAATGGCATGCAACAGCAGCAAAACACAAGCTGCAATCCATGTTAGCAATTGAGATATTATAAGAAACAAATTGATTGGCAAAGTAGGAATTGAACTTAAACCTTTCCGGCTATCATCAAGTACATGTTGATCACATCACTAACAAATCTTTCTCACAAAGTATGTGTAACATTCAACCACGAAGAAACGACAGGATATAGGTCCTTTTCTTTTTGCCTCAGTCGTTTTTTATCATACAACAATTAAAAACTTGAAATATATCAGCAAAAATCACATATATCTTTCTTTTACAACTTTAAAGTTGTACGCTAACCTGCCTAAATCGTATTAAACCAAGGTTCCATACACGTCGGTTATGCACATCATGTCACTAGTCCCAAACTTTGAACATGATATCTACTTGAAGTCTTGAGTATCATGAAAATTCCACGTGCTGAATATGTACATGACATGGAATAGTGAGATGTCATGTGACCCGTTTCAATTAAGTCTTAATATCATTATACTTGAACTCAACACATATTCAACTATAAGATGAAAATAGTTATGTGAAGGCCAAACTAACATTGAATAACATATTGCTGAAGAAATAATTCTCAGCCTTCTAGTGATGAATATATATATATTGGCCACCCCCATCTAAATGGGTAAAAAGAAATTTTGTTAGCCTAAAGGGGAACGGGTCAACTGGCCGAAACTTGAAAGTTACTAAAAGTTTGTTATAATATATACAACCTGCTAAAACATTTTTATAACATTATTAAACTCATAATTAACATTTCATTTATTTTTATGTACGGGTGAACATGTATTTTAAAATAGAAAGATTGTCTTGATTTAACCTGTATTTTGAAATATTACCCAACCCACTTGACTTTGCTTGACAACCTAAGACATAGAAAACAAATAGTGAGCCGATAAAAATAAATAACGGACCAAGCCATTTGTATATTACGGTGACCCAGTATAGATACAATATAGATACAAATGTGTGACGTGTCATCTAACACAATTGCTATCAGTAACGTGTTATCTTAAACTTAAAAACAAACCGCATTACGATAGTGATTAGCAGCCAGGTGCTATATTTATCTTTACCTTACAGATAAAATGTGTCATGATTCTGAAGGTTTTATCAACATGGTTTTATCAGATGTTGAAGTCCAAAAAATGGAATTAGAGCCAGATTTTGACAGGAACTTTCTAAGTACTTAGGAGCCAGAATTAGAGCTAGATTTAGAAATAACTTGTTTAGAGTTAGCAATTCTAAACACTTTTTACGAATGGATCGCTACGGGTTATGTTCCATGTCTAATAGTTAACGGGCGATTTGTTTTTGCTAATTACAAAACAAATTATGTAAGCACATACTATCTCTTATCACCTGTATCATACCATCAGAATTCCGCGGAGATAGCTTTCTGTTGGTTCCTCGTAACTCAAATCAAATTTAGAATTCCATGGAGATGGCATACCATAGAGATAGCATCTCTTATCTCCTATATCATACTTCAGGGTCACAACACACACTCTAATATGCTGGCGATTAGGGGATTAATTACAAAACTTGATATAAAAAAACAATCATTAGAAAAAATATAATATGAGAAACCTTTGATGGATTTGCGTGTTTTCTTCAGTTTCGCCTTTATGTCTCCTTCCATACCTGGACACAGTTGCAATTGTTAATGAAGAATGCAACTGAACCTTATTTGAATGTGCAAGTCTAGCTATAGTAATGCAATTAATGATCTATTAGCTAACTAACATTTCCTAGTTGTATGTTTGGATCTCAAGAAAATCAAGTGCGGAAACATCATTGCTATCTTACCTGCATATATGCAACACGATGCCAAAACATAAAGAAAAAAAATTCCAGTAGCAAATGTTGAGTTTCAAGAAAAAGAAAAAGAACACGAGCTGCA
>BQNB010095679.1:7448-25809 GCA_026074375.1 Tanacetum coccineum
CCTGGTCATTCCCTTGATCATTCAATTTGTCAACACGCTCATCATTACCTCTCCTAGGTCCTCTACCCCTCCCACCTCTACCAACCTGTTCCCTTTCCTCGTGATTCGGCGATAGGCTGGTTAGCACTTTGGGTCCTCATCCTTGACGGCATTATCTATACGAGGGAGAACATGGGCAATGTTAGGTAGATAGGAAGACTAACATATATATAGAATATCTAACTATATATATTAATATATACATAATACCACCTTATGGTGTCAACATCAATTTGTGTGAACGGCATTACCAAGTACGAGTAAGTTATGATACTTTTATACCTACGTTGGCCACCGTATCTATATCCACATCCTTTCTCAATCGTACTCAGTATTGAGCTCACACATCTCAATGACTGACATAACTAAAGCACCAAACCGCGAACACGCGAAAGCACGCAAAAGCGGAACACCACACACATAGATCCTATACGCAACTAAATGACAGATCTTAGGTTATAGTCTAGGCCAACCCACCTAGTTCTCTATAACCTTGGCTCTGATTACTAATCTGTCACACCTCGAAAATGGCGAAAACTCGAGAATGCAACATATTGATCAATCATAACACAAGATACAATATAGAGAAAAACTACAATGCATAAACTTCAAGTGTTACGAAGACCATCAACCTCGAACAACCTCCAGCGATGTCCCAAATCATAAACAAATCCATAATCTCTTACAATTCCAAATGCCCACACAGGGGTCCAAATCCAAACTTGAACCAAAACTTCCAAATACTAAGAACCAAAGCAACATAAATAGGCAAGGCATCGACATGAAACTCACACGGAAACTCCTAACTGCTACAACATATCACCAACCTATTCATCTTTCACTTCACCTAAAAATGATACTCAAAAATGCCAACAATAATGTTGGTGAGCCCGTAGGTTTGACCTTAAACCCAAAAGCTGTGCCAATATCTCAAAACAGTGGACAATAGTGCAATATGATAGTGAATATATGTAAATCACCCATGACTTAGCATCCCCGCTAATCATGTAACACGACCTAACATCCTCGCTAGCCGATCACATGCCCTAGCATCCCCGCTAGTCATGAAAACAACATATACCAATGCTCTTAGAGTCGCAACTCCGATATGTCACTTACGCACCTAAAGGGCTTACCAGCTGGAGCACTATATTAGGGCAGGACTACACTAGGCATGGCAATTCCTTGCCAATCACCCTTGCCGTGCCAAACACAGTACACACAAGTAAAATCACAACCCTTGACTTGCCAAACACAGTACATGCAAGTAACATTACATCACATATATTTACATAGCAGTCATAAGCACATAATTGTCCCAAAAACAAAACCACGTTTCGCACGGTTCAAAACACATTTGAGTATCATTTTCCCCCAACGAAAAAATAGTAGAAAAAGGGGCTACGAGAACTCACCTCAAGCAAGTCTTAAGCAACCAAATCTCAGTCACACAAGCAAATGCAACGACGTCCGCACACGACCTAGTCCAGTTAATGTCCCATTTTAATCATTCATTTCCAAAACAGTCTTCATGTTTGATGCATAGAGGTTAGATGCGTTGTACAATTACCCGTAACAAGTTAGTGGTGTGATGGTTGACGTCTCATCCCAAAATATCTTATCGCTCCGATATCTCCACGATACATACTTATACTATTTTAAAAAGATAGATAAGTAACATAAGTAAATATTTATAATAATTAATTATATATATATATATATATATATATATATATATATATATATATCCCGATAAGTCCATTCGGTAACCTTAGTTACCGTAAAAATAATCATAATATGGTTGAAAATGAATCGTTTACACATAAAAAGCATATTAGAGAAGTTTCGAGAAAAATTATATTTTTCGTCTTTTAGTGAATTTATTAAAATAATAAAATAATATTTTATTATTTAAAACCAAAAATCATGTTCTTAAGTAAAATTTTCTAAGTATAAACTTTTTACGAAATTTTGACATGACCCGTACATTCATATAACGTTTCCAAGGTTTTTAACCTTTATTTCAAACATTTTTCAAACTTTCGACACTTTTCCGACAAAATTCCAAAATCTCAATTTAACGTTTACTAAAACTTTTTTCTTAAATTAACGTTCAATATCACTTCGTAAATACATTTCACTTTTAAAAGTTCGTCAAAAACTCTTAAAACGACTAAATATCGCTTATTGGGCTTTAAGGCCCAATAAGGGTCCACTAAGGTATCTATACGTCCAAAATACGATCCAAGCACAAAACCAAGGCCCATTTATATACATAAGCTGATACTAATAAGTAGAAAATAACTCGGACCACAATAAGCCAACAAATAAGCCACGGCTTATTTGTGCTTAATGGGCCGCGAGCCGATTATATTAATAAAAAAAAAAAAAATTTTTGTGTGGGTCTGGATATAAAAAAATGGCTTATTTGTGCTTAATGGGCCGCGAGCCCAAAAGCTCCAAAATCTAGTCCATAAGCTTTAAAATAAGCTTACTAAGCTACGATACATATTCGGTTAACACCGTAAGCCATAAAAATAGTCCGCGAATATACGCAATATAAAGAAAATAACAAAAAACACATCCCTTGTGTTTCTTAAATAAGCCGCGAGCATATAAGCTTAAAATAAGCCACGAAAAACCCGCAAAATAAGCTATACAAGCTATTATACAAAATAAGTTATCTAGCAATATATGTTTTTCAACCATCACGATCACAACGTCAAAACTACAAAACCCTTTTATTCCTTTTTATGTTCGACGCAAGCCAAACACATCCTTTTATCCGTTTCGGTTTCGAAACTCGATTTTTACAACGATCAACTTGTACAATTAACATCTATGCATCAATATAAACCCAAAAAGACAAACGAAATTTAAATTTAGAAACATACAAGAAAAGAGGGTTTCAAAAGCGAGATGAACACGAACCGACTACCCAAACGTAGTTTTTATCAATACCCGAACACTAGAATCAACCCGGAAACACTCTAAACCACCACGTTCTTGACCAAAGTTGAAAGATTTATGTGTTTGTGTGTTGTGGAGCTCGGACGAACCAACAAGGGAGAGTAAAGAGAAGATTTTTTTTGTGAAATAAACTATGTGTTTTCAAAATAAAGAAAAGGATATTTTAAATGTACCAACCATGGACACAAATGCTAAAATCATGCCTTGATGTCCCCCCTTGGTTTGAACCGCGGATGGCATCCTATGGGGTGTCGAGTTCTTCTCTTCGTGTCGGGTTCACTTAAAACTCATAAAACTCGATCGTAAAATATTTCCCGAAGTTAATTAGCATTTTTATTCACTTTAAAAATATTTTTCCATTAACCTAGAGTATTTACACGACATATTTTCACTTTAAACCCTTCAAAACTCATTTGGACATTAACGGACGTGTCATGACTCGTTTTTCGGCATTTCTCAAATTTCACGGGTCAACCACCCAGAACTTAACTAACAATAATAATAACCTCCAAAAAGGACTATTATTCACAATGAACCATAAACCAACTCAATTCTTAACAAAATCACCACCGTCAACACGGTACAATATCTGAATAAACTAACAAACGTCAAATAGTCAAAGGACTAAAATGAAATATTCAAAACACAAAAAGGGCAAAGGTTACATTCTACCCCCCTTAAAAGAACTTTGACCCTGAAATTCAACACCTATCATCACTAAACAAATGTGTGTACTTATGTTTCATCTGATCTTTATGTTCCCACGTGAATTCAAGACCACGTTTTGAATTCCACCGAACCTTGACGATGGCAATCCTACTACGCTTCAGCTTCTTGAACTCTCTTTTCAAAATTTCCAGAGGCTCTTCCATAAAATTCAACTTGACATCAACTTGGATCTCATCCAAGGGCACTTGCAATGTTGAATCAGCCAAACACTTCTTAAGGTTCGACACGTGGAACGTGTCATGAACACCATCTAACTCCTCAGGCAAATCTAACCTGTAGGCCACTGGCTTATTTTCTCAATAATCTTAAAAGGTCTAACAAATCTAGGTGCTAGTTTCCCTTTCTTCCCAAAGCGTACCACACCTTTCCAAGGTGACACTTTGAGCAAAACATAGTCACATACACTAAACTCTAGAGGCTTCCTCCTCTTATCAGCATAACTTTTCTGACGATCACGTGCAGCCTTAAGTCTATCCTTAATCTGCGAGATCTTCTTAGTGGTCTCCTGTACCAACTCAGGTCCTATCAACTGACCTTCTCCAACCTCAGCCCACATAATTGGCGAACGACACTTTCTACCATACAATGCCTCAAACAGAGCACATCTCACACTAGAATGATAACTATTGTTATACGAAAACTCAACCAACGAAAGATGAACATCCCAACTTCCTTCGAAGTCCAGGACGCACGCTCTAAGCATGTCTTCCAAAGTCTGAATAGTACGCTCACTCTGACCATCGGTCTGAGGGTGGTAAGCCGTACTCATGTCTAAACGAGTTCCTAATGCCTCTTGCATTGACTGCCAAAACCTTGATGTGAAACGACTATCATGATCCGATATGATCGAGATTGGCACACCATGTCTAGCAACTATCTCATTCAAATACAATCTAGCCAATCTATCCATCTTATAATCCTCACGCATAGGTAGAAAATGAGCAGACTTAGTCAATCGGTCCACAATGACCCAGATTGTGTCATGCCCACTACTAGTCCTAGGCAACTTAGTCACAAAATCCATAGCTATTCCTTCCTATTTCCATTCGGGAATCTCAGGTTGCTGGAGCAAGCCAGATGGCCTTTGATGCTCAGCCTTAACCTTCAAACAAGTCAAACACTTACTAACATACATAGCTATGTCCTTCTTCATACCAGGCCACCAATACCTATCTCTAAGGTCATAATACATCTTATCAGCTCCTGGGTGTACAAAGTACTTCGACTTATGGGCTTCATCCATTATTAGGGTTCTCACATCACCCTTCAAAGGCACCCATATTCGATCCAGGTAGTACAAAGTCCCATCACTTCTCTGTTCTATCATCTCATCCAAACCTTTCTGCAATCCTGCAGACTCATCCACAACCTCCTTTTGAGCCGCCAGTATCCTATCCTTGATACTCGACTGAAGGGTCATATTCATAGCTCTAACTCTCTTAGGCTTTACTCTTTCCTTCCTACTTAGGGCATCAGCCACCACATTTGCCTTACCAGGATGGTAGCGAATCTCACAGTCATAATCACTAAACAACTCTATCCAGCGACGCTGTCGCATATTCAACTCTTTCTGACTAAAGATATGCTGAAGACTCTTATGATCCGTATAGATGACACTCTTTGTCCCATACAGATAATGTCTCCAAATCTTAAGGGCAAACACAACTGCTCCTAATTCCAAATCATGGGTCGTATAATTCTTTTCATGAATTTTCAACTGCCTAGACGCATATGCTATCACTTTACCTCTCTGCATCAACACGCAGCCTAGTCCTAACCCGGACGCATTACAATATACCACAAAGTCTTCCGGTTTGTCGGGGAGAGCTAGAACAAGCGCATTACACAGCTTATCCTGTAAAGTTTGAAATGCCAATTCCTGTTCCTCACCCCAATCGAAAGTCTTACACTTCTGAGTCAAGATAGTAAAAGACTTAGCTATCTTAGAAAAGTTCTCAATGAACCTACGGTAATATCCAACCAATCCTAAGAACGAACGAACCTCAGACAGAGTTCTAGGGGCTTTCCAATTCTTAACAGCTTCAATCTTACTAGGGTCTACATGAATCCCTTCACCATTTATCACATGCCAAAGAAACTACACATTCTCATGAGCCAGAATTCAACTTAAAAACTTACATACAGATTCTCCTCCTACGTAGTTTCAAGACTAACCTTAATTGTTTACCATTGCCTCCTCTCGAATTTAGAGAGATAAATATCGTCTACAACCACTCAATCACAAACTTATCAAGATAAGGCCTACAAACTCTGTTAATTAAATCCATGAATACCGTTGGTGCGTTAGTCAAACCAAAGGGCGTTACTGTGAACTCGAAATGTCCATAACGAGTTCTAAATGCAGTCTTTGGAATGTCATCCTCATGCACTCTCAGCTGATGGTATTCAAACCTAAGATCTATCTTTGAGAAAAACTGCGACCCTTGCAGTTGGTCAAATAGATCATCAATCCTAGGAAGCGGATAACGATTCTTAACAGTTAACTTATTCATTTATCTATAGTCAATACACATTCTAAAAGAACCATCCTTCTTTTTCACAAACAAAATTGGTGCTCCCAAAGGCGATAAGCTTGGTCGAATGAAACCTTTATCCTGGAGTTCCTTGAGTTGTCATGACAACTCCTCAAATTCAGAAGGTGCCAAATGATAGGGAGACCTTGCAACCGGTACAGCTCCAGGGATCAACTCATTCTCGAACTCAATTTCCCAGAGAGATGGCAATCCTGATAAATCATCCGGAAATACCTTGGGAAAATCTCTAACCACAACAATCTCTTCTTGATTCTTATCGCTAGCCTTAGTATGCATCAAAAGTCTCG
Organism: Tanacetum coccineum; assembly: GCA_026074375.1. Classification (NCBI taxonomy): domain Eukaryota; kingdom Viridiplantae; phylum Streptophyta; class Magnoliopsida; order Asterales; family Asteraceae; genus Tanacetum; species Tanacetum coccineum. Next base: position 14,029 of record BQNB010095679.1, read on the forward strand.
CTTTCTCTTTCGGTCTTTCTCCTAATACTCTAAGCACCTTGCCATCTAGTAGTGGTATCCTCACTACTTTCTCATGACAAATTATTTCAGCCTTATGATTAGACAACCAATCCATACCTATAATCACATCAAAACTCCCATGCCCGAATGGTATCAAATCGATGTCAAAGACATGACCCTCGATTTCTAGTTTGCAACCCTTAATAACCTTATCAATCTCTACTAGCTGCCCGCTAGCTATCTTAATCTCATATCTGAAACCTAATTCACTGGGCTCTATGCCTAACAGAGGTATAAAAGTAGTGGAAACAAAACTATAGTCGGCACCAGAGTCAAATAAGGTAGTGGCAAAATGATTGTTCAAAGTAAACATACCCGTCACAATGTTCGGATCCTGGCGAGCTTCCTCTGCTCCCAACATGAATGCCCTACCCCTAGCTTGGTTCCCTTGGTTTCCATGACCCTGACCCCCGTTATTAGCAACAACTTGGTTTGGACGGTTTCCTCCCGGTCCTTGTGCTCTATTCAATCTAGGACATGCTGGCTTAGGGATGAGCAAAAGAACCAAGAGCCAGACCCGGAACCAAGAACCGGACCGGAACCCAGAAGAACCGAACTTGAACCAGATCTATAGGTTCTGGTTCCGGTTCTTGAATTTGACATTTTTTGGTTCTTGGGTCGGTTCGGTTTGGTTCCACTGGTTCTCGGTTCCGGAACCAAATAACTAATTATTCTAAAAACATGTATTTTTTCCCATACTTAAGTTATACGTATCATAAAAACCCCCCATAGAACTCGCTTGTCAACATCGATTGTGGAAGCTTTAACTTGCATACAAGATTGGGTGAGAAAGTCGAGAACGCAAATTAATTGGGATGATGTTGAAGATCTAATTAAAGACGATGAGACTGTGAAAGATATGGAAGAGAAATTAGAGAAACTAACCAGAACAAAGAAACAAACGGTGGATATATAAACGGTTCTAGTTATTTTGTTAGACAAATTTTAAAGTTTATTTAAACTTATGCTCTGGTTGTTAAATGTTATTGCTTTTAACATAAATGGTTGCAAATGCTTAAAAAATGTTTTTCTTTTGCTTCTAATTGGCTTATTTCATTAGTACATCTTCTCGATAAGGATTAAAGTTAGTAGTGTAACGTGGGAGAGACGCTATCTATTGATGCCAATATATTAAAGGAAAAGGGTAGTATATCTCTGTATATACACTATAGATCAAACATTAGGAGATAAAAAATGTATGAACAGGAAGCGTACAGTTATGCTTGTTATACATGAACTGATGAACATTAGTAATATTCCCTGAAGGATAACAATGCAAAGAATGTTAATAATATTTCGCTGAATGAGGATAATAATCAAAGAACGTTGTATTATGAGTTATTTTGGTTTTTTTATTTTTTTCTTCCAGAAAATCGGTTCCTTTACGGATAGACCCAAAGAACCAGAACCGGAACCGAAACCGAAACCGGAACCGGAACTGCAACCAGAACCGAAACTGAAAAATATTTTTGGTTCGGTTCTCGGTTCCTACATTTTTGAAAATTTTGGTTCTCGGATCCATCGGTTCTGGTTCCAGTTCCACCGGTTCTAGACCCATGCTCATCCCTAGTTGGAGATTTTCCCGAGTTATTTCTGGATGATTTATCAGGATTGACACCTCTCCGAGAAATTGAGTTCCGGATTGAGTTAATCCCTGGAGCTATACCGGTTACAAGGTCTCCCTATCATTTGGCACCTTTTGAATTTGAGGAGTTGTCGGGACAACTCAAGGAACTCTAGGACAAAGGTTTCATTCGACCAAGCTCATCACCTTGGGGAGCACCGGTTTTGTTTGTGAAAAAGAAGGATGGTTCTTTTATGATGTGTATTGACTATAGAGAATTGAACAAGTTGACTGTTAGAATTGTTGATCCGCTTCCTAGGATTGCGATGATCTAATTTGACCAACTGCAAGGGTCGCAATTTTTCTCAAAGATAGACCTTAGGTCTGGATACCATCAGCTAAGAGTGCATGAAGATGACATTCCAAAGACTACGTTTAGAACTCGTTATAGACATTTCAAGTTCAATGTAATGCCCTTTGGTTTGACTAATGCACCAGCGGTATTCATGGATTTAATGAACAGAGTTTGTAGGCCTTACCTTGATAAGTTTGTGATAGCGTTTATAGACGATATCTTAATCTACTATAAGATTTGAAATGAGCATGTAGAACACTTAAGGTTAGTATTGAAACTGCTCAATAAGGAGAAATTGTATGCTAAGTTTTCTAAGTGTGAATTCTGGCTAACGGAAGTGTAGTTTCTTAGGCATGTGATAAATGGTGAAGGGATTCATGTAGACCCTAGTAAGATTGAAGCTGTTAAGAATTGGAAAGCCCCTAGAACTTCGTCGAGTCGTTACATTCTTAGGATTGTTGGTATTAACCTACGTTCATTAGAATTTTCTAAGATATGCTAAGTCCTCTTACAATCTTACGCAAAAGGCGTAAACTTTCAATTGGGGTAGGAACAGGAATTGGAAATTCAAACTTGAAGGATAAGTTGTGTAATGCGCCTGTTCTAGCTCTCCTCGATAGACCAGAAGACTTTTTGGTATATTGTGATGCGTCCGGGTTAGGACTAGGCTACGTGGTGATGCAGAGAGGTAAAGTGATAGCATATGCGTCTAGGCAGTTAAAAATTCATGAAAAGAATTATACGACCCATGATTTGGAATTTGGAGCAGTTGTGTTTGCCCTTAAGATTTGGAGACATTATCTGTATGTGACAAAGAGTGTCATCTATACGGATCACCAGAGTCTTCAACATATCTTTAGTCAGAAATAGTTAAATATGCGATAGCGTCGCTGGATAAAGTTGTTTAATGATTATGACTGCGAGATTCGCTACCATCCTAGTAACGCAAATGTGATGGCTGATGCCCTAAGTAGGAAGGAAAGAGTAAAGCCTAAGAGAGTTAGAGCTATGAATATGACCCATCAGTTGAGTATCAAGGATAGGATACTAAGGCTCCAAAGGATGGCTATGTAAGATGCTGTCTCAGGATTAAAAAAAAAAGGTTGGAAGAGAGATAGAACAGAGCAGGTGATGGGACTTTGTACTACACTGGATTGAATATGGTGCCTTGCGGTGATGTGAGGACCTTGATAAATGGATGAAGCCAATAAGTCAAAGTCACTCTGTAACACCCAAGAGCTGATACGATGTATAATGAACCTTAAAGAGATAGGTATTGGTGGCCGAGTATGAAGAAGGACATAGCTATGTATGTTAGTAAGTGTTTGACTTGTTTGAAAGTTAAGGCTGAGCATCAAAGGCCATCCGGCTTGCTCTAGCAACCTGAGGTTCCCAAATGGAAATAGGAAATAGCTATGGATTTTGTGACTAAGTTGCCTAGGACTAGTAGTGGGCATGACACAATCTGGGTCATTGTGGACCGATTGACTAAGTATGCTTATTTTCTACCTATGCGTGAGGATTATAAGATAGATAGATTGGCTGAGATTTGTATTGAATGAGATAGTTTGCTAGAACAGTGGTGTGCCGATCCTCAGAAACATTATCGATGTGATAGTCATTTCACATCAAGGTTTTGGCAGTCAATGCAAGAGGAATTAAGAACCCGTTTAGACATAAGTACGGCTTACCACCCTCAGACCGATGGTCAGAGTGAGCGTACTATTCAGACTTTGGAAGACATGCTTAGAGCGTGCGTCCTGGACTTCAGAGGAAGTTGGGATGTTCATCTTTCGTTGGTTGAGTTTTCGTATAACAATAGTTATCATTCTACTGTGAGATGTGCCCCGTTTGAGGCATTATATGGTAGAAAGTGTTGGAAACACGAAAAGTGTCGGTCACTTCCAAGTTGTAACAAGTCTTAGCTCGTAGTTAGTATCATGATTAGATTAGTAATTTAGTCTGGCCCAAGGCCCATGGGAGGCCCAATTCAGCCCATGGCCGGCCTCCATAGAACTATATAAGTCCCTCTCCTAGTCTTGGAGAGGGTTGGTTGTTCCATTTCATTACATTTCATTTATACATTCAACTACAAAGCACACAACAAAGCACGCAATAACACACAAGAAAAAAAAACAGAACATCCATTTTCCATCCAAACTCTCTCTAACATCACAACCCACATCTCACTCTTGTTCTTGGTTTGATCTTAAGATTACTAGTATTCTTCAATTGGTATCAAGAGCCATGGAGTGGTGTGTTTAGTTTTTGTGTTTGATTAGTGTTCAAAAACCTTTACAAAGAGCAAATTAGTGATTCAAATTTTTTGGCTTAAAAACCTTAAAGTTTTCATTTTTATTGTTCCTATAGGGTTAGTAATACTAGTTGTACAAGAATTTTTTGCTAAAAACCATTAAAAATCGTGTTTTTTTGAGTTTTGAAAATTTGAGTTTCGTAACTGTTGGAACCGAACGAGGAAGAACCGAACGAGATTTCTAGTAGTTGGGACCGAACGAGTTGGACCGAACAAGGAAACCGAACGAGTAAAGCCTGATTCGAGTCAACCGATCAGCATATTGCTAGTTTTGAGCCGAAAAGATTTCCTTCTAGTTACAACCGAACGTGTTTCCTTCTAGTGACCACGCGAGACGAGTTACTTTCCTATACAACCGAACAAGCAGGACCGAACTAGTAGGACCGAACTAGGTGCACTTTGACAATCGAACTAGCAGGACCGAACTAGTTGGACCGAACGAGTAGGACCGAACTAGCTGGACCGAACGAGTTGGACCGAACTAGCTTATTTTTTGTCAACCGAACTAGCGAAACTAAATAAAGTTTAAACTTAACAAACTCAATTTTTTAATTATACGGTTATTTCTTTGACTTGTAAAATCCCGTGAAACAAACACTTGTTTTCCCGGTTTTGTCAAGAATTGTAAAATCCCGTGTAGTTTCATTTCAAGACTCAACAATGTACTAACCAAGACACAATTTCTTTCTACCACCGATCGATCAATTTTGTAATCTTTTGATACCACAAATGACGACGACTTGCTGATAAATCACTTACTATCTGGAGAGGACAACAAACCACCAGATGCTTGAAAAACACTTGTAAGATTCAATGAAAAGCAGAATGGAACTTTAAATATAATAAACCACATTGAAAATTATTCTCTCTGTTGAAAAAGGACCACTTTGTGTTGGCCTTCAATCACTGAGGAGGAGTCATCAAGGCTTAAGGAATATGTTGAACTAACTCCAGCTGAAGCCATTCAAGCAGATTGCGACATCAAAGCTATAAACATCATTCTCCAAGGCCTACCAACTGAAATCTATGCTCTTGTGAGTCAACATCGTGTGGCAAAGGATCTTTGGGAGAAGAAAAAACCTGCTAATGCAAGGAACATCATTAACAAAAACAAGAACGTTGAGTGCAAGCTGTAAGATGAATTCGATAAGTTTTCACTTACAAGAAAGGAGAGTCGCTCATGTACTAATAGGTTCACACTGTTACTCAATGTACTAACTCTACATAGATCCATCTGAGCAGTTTCAAAGTTAATACCAATTCTTAAACACTCTCCCTGATGAATGGAGCAAATTTGTTACTAAGATAAAATTGGTCAAAGACTTGCCACTACCAAAGTTTATACAAGCTCCATGCATCACGACTGCAACAACATGAACGACATGCAAATGTAAGTTCGTTTTGATGCATGAACAACCCCGATCCTCTTGCGTATTGCATCTCACCCTTAACAAACTCAGCCAGCTTATCAATCCATCTACACACTCACCCCAACAGTCTCTATCTAACATCACGTTTTCACGAATATCAAGTGAGGGCTTTCAGGTTTTTGTAGTGTGGTGACGTGTGCTCATTGTTTTGTGATGGAGTCACCTTAATCAAACACAACAAATTCACAACTAACCAATCAACACCACTTTCAATTACTTATCCAACAAAGATATCAATCCACACCGTTATCACAGGCAACATTTATTCACAACAACCATCAATCCCACAATGAATATGACTCCCCACAACTATCAAACACGAACAACCTGAATTTTCCCAAACATACACATCTAGTTGTTCTAGTGTTTCCAAAAGGGGATGATCCAATGACGTTATTTAATCACATGATGGCATTCTTAACTTGCTGTTGTCACATCCCGAGTATCCTACTACCAACAAATCAGCTAAGGACTTTTCGACAAACCCTCGTCAACAAGCTTGACCATCTATGATGGAAAAGTGACCGTGCAACCTGTTCAGGGAGACAAACTACTTATGCTGCTAAGGAACAAACAAGAAAGATACAACACCTGGTGGCAAGGGTAGCAACACGGGTAACAACGGACTATTATTTTGTTTACAATTGCAAAGGGGAGGGTCTATTGACAGGGGGGGAGCAGTGCACTACAGCCTAAGAGGAAAAAGGAAGATACAGAGGTCAAACGATAAAGTGTTGTTGGGTTTCAATCTTAAGCAAGTGGTCAATGCTTTAACAAGGGAAGAAATAGTATTTTGGCAGATCCAGGACTTCCTGACGATCAAGAAAACCTCTCAGACAGTCATCACCCAAAATCTGCATATCAAGTGCCGATGATCTGGATGCCTATACTCTGATTGTGATGAACTTCAACTCACCAAGATTGCTCTTATGGCCAATCTCTCAATGAATGGATCAGAAGCACTCTTGAGTACACAATCTAATAATCTGAACTAGAACTTATTCAATCAAAGTAAGCAGAAAATGACGTCTTCTGAACTTTCCAATGATGTGATCAAGACAAAAACGAATAAAATAAGGAGAGATACAGTTCTTCAGCACCAGAAGGTTTTGATCTTATGCTTTGGGGAGATTTACACACCTTGTTTGAGCCTGATGAGAATGATGAGATTTGGAAAGACCAACATGAATACAATCTTTTGAGCTGGAGATTACACGATTTCTGTGGTATTCATATTTTGTTGATGAACAATGGACTGGCGATCCATATGTTGACAGAAAAGAAGTATCCCTTGAGTCAAGAGATGTTGTCAAAGATGTTGAGTACAAGATTGGAGGTAGACCATGAAAGTTCACAAGCTTTTGAACTCCTTAGATTCATAAGAGCTCAAGTACAGAAATGACAAAAGTGTTTGAAAGAATCATCAGCAGTATAGAAGATTTTATTCAGAAGAAACTTGTTGATTTAAAGGACAATCACAAGTTTAGGGGAGGATTGTTGGGAATAAATCTTCATATGACTTAATACTGCCAACAGTACTAAAGGGGTTAGTACTGCCAGCACAAGGTTAGTACTGCCAGCACAAGTTAATACTGCCAATGAAACTTAATACTGCTAGTTGAAGAAGTTTGTACTGCTAAATAGTCAAAGCTGATGATATGAAGATAAGAAGGTATGGAGAGCTTTTCGGGATATTTAGTTTTGAATTGTAACTGTTCCTATTAGATAGGCAGATATATGTGTAAAGGGTTCCTTGTATTTCTATAAAAGGAGATCCCTAGAGTAGTGATAGTTAGAACTTTAAGATATACACTTAGAGAGAATTTGTAATTGCTTCAAGGTTGTGTAAACCCCAGTACTTAGAGAGTACTCGTATTATTTATAATATTGAAGCAGTGATTTTGGTATTTATTGTTTGTGAGTGATTGTTACTGTTTCATACATTTCTCTAGAGTATCAAAGTGTAGTTTCCGCATACACTTTGGTATATTCACAAAGTCTCAATCTTTGTTATTTTGGATTCTTCCAAGGTAACAAACTCTTTATATACTAAAGAATCGATCAAGGCGTGGGATCAACATTTACCAATAGTCGTTTGCTTTGGACTAGCCAATGCTTCATTGTAAAAACATAGTGCACTGATAACCATATAGTTTTGAGTAAACTATCAACTATTAACGGATTTGAGAAGTCTTTACCAGTAGCCGTTTGCTCTGGACTAGTCAATTCTTGATGTATATTAGACATGGTAAACTGATGACCATTTGTTGTGTGGTGTTACAACCAACACTTGTAGGAACAAATAACATTCCTCCCCTCAAATAATGCATCATGAGTAACCAATTTCACACTTCTTTGCTTATCCTGAAAGAGTTAGCTTAAAACCAAGAAAAACATAATCTAACCATTTTTCTTGTTTAGCAGTATTAAGTGTTACTAACAGGATTAACAGTGAGACATAGAAATAACTAGCAGTACTAATTATAACTAGCAGTATTAATTGACAAAGACTTAACAGTACTAACATTTAACAAACTTTACAAAAATAATCAAGAGATATAGGCATTAGGGATTGAGCATTCCAATACTTGAGACCAAGTACTGAAATCAACTAGCATCAAAACCTTTTGTAAGAAGATCTGCTACATTATATTGAGTGTCAATTTTAGCCATTTAAATCAACTTTTTAGCATTGCAATCTCTTATAAAATGATGCCTAATCTCTATATGTTTTGTTTTAGAATGTTGAACAGGATTTTCTATTATACAAATAGTACTAGTATTGTCAATGTAAATAACAGTATTCATAAAATTATACCCATAATCCAGCAGTTGGTTTTGTATCCAGAGAACCTGTCCATAGCAACTTGCAGCAGCCACATATTCAGCTTCAGTTGTAGAAGTGGCAACTACAGTTTGTTTCTTGCATTGCCAAGAGATCAACCTATTTCCCAAAAATTGACAACCTCCAGTAGTTGACTTCCTATCTAGTGTAGCTCTAGCATAGTCACTATCAGTGTAAGCAACTAATTCCAATAGAGAATCCTTAGAATACCAAAGTCCTAAAGATGGTTTCCCTTTAAGGTATCTAAAGATCCTTTTGACAGCTAAGAGATGGGATGTCTTTGGAGAAACCTGAAACCTTGCACATGCATATACTGCAAACATGATATCTGGCCTGGATGCTGTAAGGTACATCAAAGATCCTATCATAGATCTATAAAGATGTTCATCAACTTCAGCAGCATCTCCATCTTGAACCAAGGGATTTTCCAAATCTGTTGGAGTAGAGGCAGACTTCACATCTGTATAGTTGAACTTTCTTAAAATCTCATTTACATATTTATCTTGACTGATAAAAATGCCTTTCTTTTTTTGTTGGACCTGTAAGCCCAAAAAGAAGGTAGTTCTCCCATAGAACTCATTTGAAACTTATCTTTCATAAGCTTCTCAAACTCATCACATTGCTCTTTCTTTGTAGATCCAAAGATAATGTCATCCACATATATTTGAACAAGCAAGATATGTACCTTTTATCTTTTGATGAATAAAGTTTGGTCAATCTTTCCTCTTTGAAAGCCATTGCTCAAAAGATAATTGGCCAAGGTGTCATACCAAGCTCTTGGTGCTTGATGGAGTCCATATAGTGCTTTCACTACCTTATAGACTTTATCAGGATGGTCAGGATCTTCAAAACCTAGAGGTTGACATACATATACCTCCTCTTCAATCTGACCATACAGGAAGGCACTCTTGACATCCATTTGGTAGACCATAAATCCCATATAAGAAGCATAAGCCAGGAACATTCTTATTGCCTTAATTCTAGCCACAGGTGCAAAGACTTGATCATAGTCTATGCCCTCTTCTTGAGTATGTCCTTGAGCAACAAGTCTTGCTTTGTTTCTGATGACAATCCCCTTTTCATCTTTCTTGTTTTTGAAAACCCACTTTGTACCAATTGCTCTATGACCTTTAGGTAAATCTACAAGAATCTAGACCTTTTGTAGCTTAAACTATAGGAGTTCCTCCTGCATTGCTTCCACCCATGCTGGATCACTAAGAGCTTTAGAAACTCTTTTTGGTTCTTCCTGAGAGAGGAAACAAGCAAAAAGACATGTATGAAGGTCCTGATGAGTCTTCCCTTCATATATAGCACTAAGAAATCCTATTTCAGAGTAAGAAGTTGTCATTCTTCTTGTTTGAACAGATGACTTCACATCACCAATCACATGATCAATTAGGTAATCTTTGTGAATTCTTGTGTGAGAAGTGGTAGGAACTGCATAAGATGGTGGAATGATCCCAAATTCAATTTCTTGGTCCTCCACTTGTGTGTCTTTAGATGCAGGACTAGGTCCTACCAAGTCTTCAAGAGTAGCAGTATTAACTTCAGGGACAAGAGTACTAACTTCTCTACAACCAGTATTAACTTCTGGCCTCGCAGTATTAACTTGTTGATCAGCAGTACCATTATCCTTAAGACTGCTATCATCATAAGTCTTTTCTGAATCATCATTCTCACTATGTAACCCATTTTGATCTTGTATTTGAGCATTAACAACAGATCTTGGTAAAGCATCAGCAAAGTATGAAGCATCCTTCCAAATTGGCATGATAATGCAATCTTGATTATCTTGATCTTGTTGAGAAGATGGACTAGACTCAGAAACTCCTTGTATACCTGCAAAGTCATTAGAAAAAGTTCCTGCAACCACTGGTACATCATTCATTGATTGGGTTAGAGAATCAAGATCAAACAGCCACTTTAGACCATTTCCTTCTATCATAGGCTTATTCTCTAAGAACCCAATATGCAAGTTTTCCTAAACTTTTCTAGTTCTAATGTTGTATACCCTAAAAGCTTTGCTACTTAAGGAATATCCAACAAAGAAACCTTCATCACTCTTTTCATCAAACTTTCCCAAATTATCTAAGGTATTGAGCATAGTAACATGACATCCAAATGGTTTCATGAAGCCTATATCTGGTTTAAAACCTCTAAAGAGTTCATAAGGAGTCTTGTTATGAGGCTTGACTATAAGGACCCTATTCTGTACATAACAAGCAGTAGAAACTGCTTCTGCCCAAAATGTTGTAGGTAACTTAGAGTCAGCTAACATTGTTCTAGCAGCCTCAATGAGTGTCCTATTCTTCCTTTCAGCTACACCATTTTGCTGAGGTATCCTAGCTACACTATATTATCTTTTAATACCTTTTTCTCTACAGAACTCATCCATCACTTTGTTTTTAAACTCTGTCCCATTATCACTTCTAATTATCCTTACTTTCTTATCCACTTGGTTTTCTACCTCTTTGATAAAGTTTTTAAGGATCTCACTTGTTTCATCCTTAGTTTTTAAAAAGAAAACCCATGAAAATCTACTATAATCATCAGTGACTACCAAGCAGTAATTTTTATGCATTAGACTACTAACAAAAGTTAGACCAAAGAGATACATATGCAGCATAAACAATGGCTTAGTAATGGGATTAAAGGCCTTGGTCTTACAAGAGGCTCTGTGTTGCTTGCCTTTAAGACAGGCAACACAGGTTTAGTCATTCTTAAATCTTTTTAAGGGCAAATCTCTTACAAGATTTTCTTTGACAAGTTTATTAATATTCTTAAAATTAATATGACCAAGCCTTCTATGCCACTGCATTGATTCTTCAGATGTAGCCTTTGCAACTAGACAAGTTAAACCATCTTTAGGAACTATGTTTTTCATATCAAAACTGTACATGTTGTCCTGTCTAGGAATTTTAAGAAGTATCTGACTTTCATCAGGCAACTTAAAATCAAGAGATAGGACAAGACATTCAGAGTCAGTAAAAAGAACATAGTTCTTTTTGTCACACATTTGTGAGACACTAAAAAGGTTGAACTTTAACTCTTTGACAAAGTATACATCATCAAAATCAAGATTATCAGTTTTAATAGTACATTTGCCAGTAATTCTGCCTCCATAGTGTAACCGCCCGAGATTTTGACGTTATGACGATCGCGAATTCCGTCGTCAATAATATTATTTTAATATTTATTATTAAGTATGATCGA
>BQNB010095680.1:0-25809 GCA_026074375.1 Tanacetum coccineum
TTTCTTTTTAATTGATCTTTTAGAATGTGTATCGATTACCGGGAGCTGAATAAACTCACCGTAAGGAATCGTTACCCATTACACAAGATCGATGATTTATTCGACCAACTTCAAGGTTCGAGTGTTTACTCGAAGATTGACTTAAGATCAGGCTATCACCAACTGAGAGTCAGGGATTAAGATATTCCCACGACTGCTTTCAGAATACGGTACGAACACTACGAATTCCAAGTGATGCCGTTTGGTTTAACTAACGCACCTGCTGTATTCATGGATCTCATGAATCGTGTGTGTAAACCATACTTGGATAAATTTGTGATAGTATTCATTGATGATATTATCATCTACTCCTGTAACAAAGAAGAACATGCCAATCACCTAAGAATAATCTTGAAATTACTCAAAAATGAGAAATTGTATGCTAAGTTCTCCAAGTGTGATTTATTGAATCAGTATCGTGCAGTTTCTTGGGCACGTGATTGACAGTCAAGGAATTTATGTTGACCCCGCCAAGATTGAAGCAGTTAAGAATTAGGCATCTCTTACCACACCCACAGAAGTACGCCAATTCTTAGGACTCGCCGGCTACTATCAGAGATTCATCAAAGATTTTTCGAAGATTACAAAGCCTTTATTTGAATTAACCCAGCAAAACAAAAAGTATATCTGGGGAGAAGACCAAGAGTCAGCTTTCTAACTGCTAAAACAGAAACTTTGTGAAGCTCCAATCTTAGCATTACTAGAAGGAAACGATAACTTTGTCGTTTACTGTGATGCATCACATCAAGGTCTGGGAGCAGTGTTAATGTTAAGAGAAAAAGTTATTACATATGCATCCCGACAACTCAAGCCACATAAAGAAAACTACACCACACATGATCTCGAATTAGGAGCAGTAGTGTTCGCCCTTAAAATTTAAAGACACTATCTATATGGCATAAAGTGTACTGTGTTCACTGATCATAAAAGTCTTCAACATATCCTTGATCAGAAAGAGTTGAACATGAGACAACGTCGTTGGTTAGAATTGCTCGCAGATTATGATTCTAAGATTCGCTACCATCCTGGAAAGGCAAATGTTGTAGCAGATGCCTTAAGCCGAAAGGAACGAATTAAACCACTCCGAGTTAGAGCATTAGTCATGACCCTTCACCCAAAATTATCATCACAAATACTCGAAGCTCAAACCGAGGCAATCAAAGAAGAGAGCATCAAAGCTGAGAACCTACGAGGAATGGACAAAGCATTTAAAGTACGTCCTGATGGAACCCGATGTATCAAGAATCGAAGTTGGTTACCACTCTTTGGTAATTTGAGGGACTTGATCATGCATGAGTCCCATAAATCAAAGTATTCCATCCACCCAGGTTCTGACAAGATGTATCAGGATCTAAAGAAACTTTATTGGTGGCCTAACATGATGGCAATCATCGCTGAATATGTCGACAAGTGTTTGACATGCTCTAAAGTTAAAGCAGAATGTCAGAAGCCATCCAGCTTACTGATACAACCAGAGATTTCTACATGGAAATGGAAAAGAATAACGATGGACTTCGTTACAAAACTACCCAAAACATCAAGTGGACATGACACAATTTGGGTCATTGTAGATCGCCTTACAAAATTAGCACATTTCATCCCCACCAGAGCGACGGATAGTATGGAAACCCTTACAAGGTTGTATAAAAAGGAGATAGTCTCACGGCATAGAGTGCCAATATCCATTATCTCGGATCGTGATGGTCATTTCACATCCAGATTCTGGCAATCAATGCAGAATGCTTTGGGTACTTAATTAGACATGAGTACGTCATATCATCCCGAGACTGAACAAAGTAAAAGAACCATCCAAACACTTGAAGACATGCTTCGAGCCTGTGTTATAGATTTTGGAAAAGGACGCGAGAGACACTTACCACTGGTAGAATTTTCTTACAATAGCAGTTACCATGCCAGTATTAAGGCAGCACCATTCGAGGCACTTTTTGGTAGAAAGTGTCGATCACCTGTCTGCTGGGCCGAAGTTGGAGATGTCCAACTCACGGGACCAGAGATAATCCATGAAACCACTGAAAAGATAGTTCAAATCCGACAACGCTTGCAAGCTGCAAGAGATCGGCAAAGTAGTTATGCCAATGTAAGGCGAAAACCTTTAGAATTCTAAGTTGGATATCATGTTATGCTAAAAGTGTCACCTCGAAAAGGTGTCATCCGATTCGAAAAGCGAGGAAAGCTTAACCCCCGGTACATTACACCATTTAAGATCCTTAAAAGGGTCGGCCCAGTGGCATACACACTTGAGCTTCCTGAAGAACTCAGTAATGTCCACAGTACCTTCCACGTTTTTAATTTAAAGAAATGCCTATCTAATGAATCTCTCGTCATTCTAATGAAAGAGCTTCGGCTCGATGACAAACTCAACTTTGCGGAAGAACCAATAGAAATTATGGATCGAGAAGTCAAGCAACTAAGACAAAGTCGTATCCCTATAGTCAAAGTGAAATGAAACTCTAAAAGAGGACCAGAATTTACGTGGGAACGCAAAGATCAAATTCGTGCCAAGTATCCACATTTATTTCCAAACATCACTCCAACATCCAATTAAATCTTGGGACGAGATTTCTTTAAGGTTGGGAGACTATAACAACCCATAATTTTCTTCTATGTAATTATCCATCTATTAAATTCGATGTAATTCTCCTCAGTGTAATTTCCATCTATTAAATTAGATGCAACCATTTTCATGGAAAGATTTTTGCTTTATTCCATCCATAATGTAACGTAACTTACATTACAAAAGTAAACGAGCTCACGCAACCTACTAATGCCAATTTCATCAACGTTTATGTCAAGTAAACGTTATAATATGTCAAGCAATATGTTTTAATCACCATTTTACCATACGTTATCTATTTAACGTACTTTTCATAACGTTATTATAAAACAGATTTTATACGTTAACGTTTATAACAAAACCATAACTATATGTAATATTTACATACAATTCAAATGTTTAAGTGTATAAGTGTACAATGCATAACTTTTAAATATCTTTTCCCTCCTAAATTAATGTACAACTCATTTAAGCTCATTGTACAATCCGACAAAGCATATAATCCAAATAAGCTCATTTTCCCTCTAATTTTCTTAAGACATTTCATACCATCTTTTAGGCATGAGTTACAACTTCCCTAAGCACCATATTTAAACATTCTTTCCCTCCATTTCAGCCCCTACTCATCCTAAAAACCCTAACCCTAATCCGAAAACCCTAATGAACCCGTCACCCCCTAACTAGCTCAAACCAAGTTTAAACCAAGCAACATGACACACCACCTTGCTAGCCTCATTTCACCTACTTGTCACCACCAAGCAACCACCCTAACACCTCCATCACCACCTTAGACTCCAAGCAAAACCCTTGTCACCTCCTTGGTTAGTCGCGCCCCCTAACCTGCATACACCTCTCCATGCTACTTCCTAGCTCTCCTTAGTTACACCTAGCTAATCTTGGCCACCATTCCAAGTCTACTTGGCCACCACTTCTTCCAACTTGGTCCATACTCTTCTTTTTACACTATATATATATACAAACACATACACAGTTTCAAAATTCACCACAAAACTTAACATATACCTCTAAATCATGTTCTAGTCAAGCTAAGGAAGAGAAGAGAGAAAGTATAAGCTATTTAGAAGCCAAGGTTAAGAAGAAAGAAGTCCTTGATTCATCTCCTAAAGTTTTCGGGTTATATTTGCTCATTTCGACCCATTTCAAGCTCTAGTAAGTCTTCACCTTGTTCTATAAGCTCTTGTCTTGTTTTAGATCCTTAATAAGCTCTATTAGATCATGTATAAGCTGCTTGTATAAGCCTTGAACCATAAAACCATTTGTTTGGTTTTCCTAAACTAAACAGTGCCCTAAATAACCCTAAAAGCCATTTTTTGAAACCCTAATAAGCTAAAAGCTATATGCTGTTGTAATAAGCTATTTCTATAAGCTCACTTATCACTTTTATAATCATTAAAACTAATCCTAAAAGCCCTAACCTATCGGGTTATTGTTTCTAAACCAAACGTGCCCATTTTGGATTTTTAAGCTCATAAGCTCTTTTCATAAGCTACACGCTCGTAAAACTTACTTATTTTAGCTTATAGTAATATGCTATAAGCTACAAAATTGATTTTGAGATCAAAAATGCAAAGATTATGGAATTTGGACTAAAAATGCAAAACATTTCATGCATAAGGGTATATATTGTAACATTTAAAACTTATAAACTTTTTGAGCCAAAAATGTAATTATCCCATCGTTTCTTTCCAGTTGTCACAAGCTTGATTCATTTGAGAGCACAAGGTCAACTACAAAGAGCGGTTTTGTTGTTAGCTCAAGCAGGATTTCCATTTTCACTGTGTATACTTTAGTATCACTATGATGTTCTGGCAAAATTCACAAGGATAATACGTAGGACTCTTAATATATTTACTTGTTATCACAGTGTGTGAACAACAAATACATTTGAACAGTGTCCTAATGAGATTTATGGATGATCTCGTTGGCTCTAGACTCAATAGTGCACATTTGGTTTTAGTTATCGAAGGCTGGAGCGGACTGCCACCGTTTCAATACCAACTAACTCGGAGTGAGAAAGTCGATAGAAATACGTGTAATCGCCATGAGAAATGAAACAAGAGTCTGTTGAGAGACCATGAGTGGCTAGGGAGGGTTGTGCATAGCGTCACTAGGTCCATGACTATCTTCAATGTCAGACAACAACTTAGTGTTTCCGACAGTTTAATGTATTGACCCGGTTTCTGCTTAAGTGTAAGGAGGGATTCTTTCTTTTTCCCCTTTATCTCAACTTTTCTTTTTAATTCTTCAACCCCTTCAGCGCTTAACAAGACTTCATAACTAGTACCTTGTTGGGTTTGTTCTAGTACTAGCTCCATCTCAGTTGGCACTTTTCCCTTAATCTCACTTTACTCCTTTTTTTCATACCTAAGGACATCTACCGTATCTAGTGGAATATCCCTGGGTAGATCCCTCTGGTTCTGGATGGATCATAGGAATGGATACCAAAACTTAACCACCTTATAACTCCAATGCATTAATATAAATGGTCGATCTTTGGTACTTCCACATTTCAGCCATTACTTAATCATTTGCTCCCCCTTCATATGTGCATTGATTAATCGAAAGAGTTTAGCACATATGTGGGAAAACGTACACTTGAGATCATAAAAATCACATTATTAGCCATATATTTTAATCACATTTTCTCCCCTTATCAAAAATGTCAAATCTCTTGATATTTTAGATATCAATTGATTCAAATATTCATGGTTTTGGGAAAAAATGTCCAATTATTAACAAGCCGATAATTGGAACATCTTAATGCTCCCTCTCAAATTATGAGGGAATTATATGGTGTTTGAGTATGTTAATTTGAATTTTTTTGAATTTACTAAGAAATTCTTGAAAATTCATACTCAAACACTATATATGCCTACTTTTAAGTCTACACTACATATATACATATTCACAAGTTTATAAAATATACAAAATGACCTTATGATGACGAACACAATATGACAAAGTCATATTGTTCGTTGAAGTAGCCGGAGGTCAGTTCCGTAGTGCCTTCCACCAACAAACTTTTCGAGACTCCTCATCAACCTTCTTTCTTTCAACTGCTTGTCAATCGCCTTGATCATGATATTAGCTCTTTTCTTCTCCAATGTACTCCATCTTCTCTTTGGCAGGTACTCCATTCGGATATTCTTTGTTATGTCATCCAGCGAAGTTCGAAGCCCAGTTAATGTCCTATCACTGTGGATATAAATGAAACACCAAGTCAACTTAAGTCCGGATGGTTCACATTTATTCCCTCTAAGTAGTCGAAATGAAAACACCTAAGTCAACTAAGTCCCAAATGTACTCATTTCTTTCCGTAGAATACTGACTAACCTAAGGAATCATCATACTTAATAAACCTATGTGCACTTCTTTTGTTAACTAATTCTACTTCTTTTAAGAATAAGCTTAGAGATTGATCGGTTGGGTAAAACATTAATTGAATCAGAAACAATTCTTCTCACATTTTAAATAGTTATTCTCCTAACACTTCCCCCTGGGAACTCAAATGATGCATACTAAATGATGACGAGATGTCTCTTTCCCCATGAGGTTGAAATAGTGCACCGAATAGGAAACGAAGAAGGCCTAAATCAAAGAAGTATTCCATGATAGACTAAGTTTCAAAAGGTAGCCATGGAGTCTATCAAGTATACATCTACTCCTTCCCCCTTGCTGGTTTCGATACCTCGGAATCAACAAAACCTTGTACGCACATATACTTGAGATCGTGTTCGAAGAATTAATAAGCTTAAATCTATTCTGTAAGAATCAACTTTAAGGCTTTTAAAACTATGAAAGTATTTCCAAGCATTCCTAAGTCTTTTACAAACTATGAGGTGTTGGCAATATTGATCGAATGTAGTTTAAAGCCTGAATGTAGTTTGAGCCAAAAACATTTCATGCATAATGCGTCTTTATAGTTCTTTGGTTCAACTTATGTGAGAAGGGCATCGTAGTAACAAAATAAGGCTTGTTCATGGAGTTGGAGTCTGTGAAACAGGTTCTTGAGAGTTCATCGAGGATGTTAGTCTAATGGATTGAGCCTTGGCCATTTGGTAACGTGTTATGAGTTAGGAGCAGCAGTGTGCGCAATAGTGGGAATAACGTCCGAAGAAGAAGATGCTTCAGAAACATTTTTTAGAATTGGAATGCCAAAGAATGGATCGTTATTCATGTGTGCAATATCTAAGTCATGATTCTCTTCTTCAACATCGTTAGAAATCACTGGAGATTGAGTTTCGGGTGTTGTTTGTGAGTTACTAGGTGATGGTGCATCTTGGTCAATAGTTGTTGAGGAAGGTGAACCGGTTGAGGCAGCGGATTCTGTGCTACATACTTCAGCTAATTGAGCACAATGGACTTCAGGGGACTGGGCGATTCAAACTATTGATAGAGGTTGAGTTGTTAGTTCTATCAACAGTGGTTGAAACAAAACATCCCAATCAGTTCTTGAAGGTGTTATAAACGGTGTTGAAGGAGGAGGGTTTGGTACGAGTCCTGAACTGATTGTTGCAGGAGTTATTTCATGAAGTGCGGGTTCTAAACTGCTGTGTTCAGAAGTCATCGCTGTCAGCTCATCAAAATCTACATGAATTGTTTCAAGGATTCGTCTGGTACGATGGTTGTAAATTCGAAATGCTTTCTTTGTAGGTGCATAGCTAATGAAAATACCAATATCAGCTTTCGGTTGTAACTTACCCAAGTTCTCGCTATCATTTGTCGGATAACAAAGTGCACCAAATACGTAGAAAAAATAATAAGTCGGAAGTTTGTCATGGTAAAAGCTCATATGGTTATGTTTTGCCTCATGTTGAAGACTTTTGAGGAATGATTTTGGGTATAACATGCGGTAGCAACTGCTTCTGCCCATAAGAATAATAGAGCTTTTGCATAAATCAACATTGTACGGGCAACTTCAATTAGCGTACAATTACGTCTTTCAACGACACCATTTTGCTATGGAGAGCGAGCAACAGATGTTTCATGAGAGATGCCAACCTTCTCATAATATTCATGCAAAGTTTGATTAACAAATTCAGTTCCATTATCTGTTCTGATTCGTCAGACAGGTACTTTAAGCCGCACTTGGATCATCTTGAGAAACTTGATTATGAAATCTGGAGCTTCATCTTTTGACCTTAAGCACTTTACCCATGTAAATCGAGAGTAATCATCAACAACGACAAGGATGTACTTCTTTCCATTAAGACTTGTGACACGCATTGGTCCACAAAGATCCATGTGCAAAAGATAGAGTTTTTCTTGGTTGGTGTCTTTAGATTTAGGTTTGTGGGGTTTCTTCTTGCGTTTGCCCATTGCACATGCAGAACACAGATGGTCCTTTTCAAATTTTAACTTAGGGAGACCTCGAACAAGATCGTGTCTAGCTAAATGGTTGATTGCACCAAAGTTCAGATGAGATAGACGTCAGTGCCATAGCCAGGACTTAGTCTTTGAGGCCTTTGACAAGAGACATATAGGAGAGGACGCCATCATATCTCTAAGAGACAGAGTATACAGATTGTTGCCTCGAGATCCAGTCAATAGATCAACACCTTCTAGATTACGAATGAAGCAGGTGTGTTGACGAAAAGCAACTTCAAGGTTCGAATCACAGAATTGCCCAACGAAGAATAAGTTATGTCCAAGTCCTTCCACGTAGTAAACCCTTGAGATCGTAACATTCCCAATCTAATAATCACCATATCCCAATATCTTTGCCACGTGATCATTTCTGAATTTTACAGTACCCAAAAATTTATTGACGAAATTGGTGAGCTGAGAGCGATCTCCGGTCATATGCTTGGAGCAGCCAGAGTCCAAATACCAGAGAACAATTTGGACGACCTGCATTCATCAAGAGAGGAAGATGGAACATCAGAAACTATGGATCCCTAAGATTTACTGGGTTCCTTTTTGTTAGCAGATATAGATTTAATAATCTTAGGTTTGCTGATAGTAACATTAGTTTTAGATTTATTAGCTTTCCTTGCGTAAACCAATGCTACTACAGGCTTAGGTGTATCAGTTTCTAGAGCAGTTGGTTTCCTAAGGGGCACTTCAGCAGTTGTGGTAATCCTAGTTAAAGGGCACGCATTTCCTACTATAGTGAAGGTCCGACCAGTAGGTCTCCAAGTGTATCCAATATTTGTGAACACCTTTCCTGTTGGTTTCCAAACTTTTCTCTTTGAACTTTTCTTAACAGATTTAGATTTAGCACGAGTATTCACATCATTGATAAAATCAAGAACACACAAATCATGATTATCGTAAAGCATGCAACCATTACACTTAACACATAAAAGTTCAGAATTCGCATTAAGCTTGGAATGCTGCACATTTGGAGTTCTATTAGGTTCCACAACACAAGTCTTATTTTTCAAACTAGATTTAATAGTCCAAGTGTGGGCTTCTACTTTAGTCTTCTGAGTACTACTTGATGTTTGATGAATCTTATCTTTCTTTGTATTGCCTGAAGGTTGTGATCCGCTAGCACTAGTAGACGGTTTTACTCTTGTAGAAGACAACATAGGTTTGTTAGAAACTAGGTTTGATGAAGAAGCTATTTTTGTGTTTGTGTTTCCTGAGGATGTGACGGGCTCAGTGAATCTAACTCTTTTGTCGTTGTTCTTTGGGGTCACAGCCACTAATTTTATCTACGTTAGTTTGTTGATGCAGGGCAGGTTTGGTCTCTTATTATATTTAAGAAAACTCATTGAAACGTTTGGTTATACTTATAAGCATAGTTAAGGGTTTATTAAAAGATTTTGTGACTTTTCTTGTTCAACTACTTCCCTAAGAATCATAGCTTGATCTTGAGTATGTCTAAGGCAGTAAGAGTGAGCTGTACTATTGTTTAACAAATTAGTCGCTATTGGTTCCACATCGATCTTAAGCATTTATGGAGCAATGGTGTTTTTGGTGACAATATTATCAGCTAAATCTTTTCCCTTAAGTTTCCTTAATTCATTCTTTAGAGCTGTAATGACCATAACTTTTTCCTAAAGACTTGCATTTAAATCAGAGATTTCCATAGACTTTGATGTACTTGATTATTAAAGCAGTTTCAGATTGTTTCTTTTGATAAATACGTGTTGGTTTGATCGAGTCATAAAGTTGCTTATAGGTCTGTTTCAAATGTTCATTCTCAGCAATTAGCTTTGACACCCAATGATCCAATTCAATATTTATCATTTCAAGCTCTTCTATGTCCTTTTTGACCTTATCCTCATTCATATTTTCATTTAACGATTTAATTCTCTCTTTCAACTTTCCTATGACCGTGTCTTTCTCTTACGACTGAGCTTTTAATTCATTTAATTCGAAGTATTGATCAAAATTTGGAGCACTTTGATTTGAAACAGAATTGTCCCTTTGAAAAATTTCCTGATTAAGTTGAGTGTCAACTTCTAAAGAGATGCAATATTTTTCAAGAGTGGTATAACTTCTGAACAATTTATCATAAATCTCTTTTTCAATGAAATTTATTTTGTTAAGAAGCTCAGTCTTAAGTTTGAGTACTTTTTACATTCATGCACATTCACATAAGCATTATCCACAAAAGAATTTACAATTATGTTCACTATATCTTTGCTAATGACTTGTTCCAAGAGTCGCTCATTTTCGTTCAAAACATGATTCATTTTAACTTCAAACGTTTTAGACTCTAAACGATGTTGTTTCACAGCCTGTTCATCAATTAAATATTGATCAAATGTATTGAATATGTCCTTCAGTGCTTTTACAAATAGAATAATTTCATCTCTAAAACAAGCTTTTGTATGTTCAAACCCCCTACGAGCCCTCAGTGATGGCTGTGGTCATGGTCTTTCTTTGACAAAACGTCAAAGCCATCAAAGATGTGTTAAGTTTCTTCAAACTGTATTGCATGCTGACTTTAGAAAGTTCTTTTGGAACCTCGCTTTGGTTAGGTTACAAGAAGGACTATGATGAAGAATTCATAGTAATTTCTGAGACAAAAGGCTTGTTTAGCAGTTAATTCAGTTTGTGGAACTAAATTGTTTTCAAAATCTTAAGAAAGTTGGTTTAGGACACCTAATCAATGGGTGTCATTAATCTTTCATTTCTCAAACCATGGCATCTTGTTGTTTTTAAAAGCATTTTTAGATGACTCTCTTAGCAAAGCTATGGGTCTCTTCGAGTCAGGGATACAATTAGCACTAGTTGATATTATGACATTACCATCATAAAGCTTGGTTCCAACTGCCTGTGCTTTCTTCAGATAGAAAGAATTTTGAAAAAATAGAGCTTGTTTAGTGGTATGTCATAGAAAAACTATGGTTTTGTCATACATATGAACAGTATGTGAGATTGTCTCGTTTATAAACTTTAATATTCCAGCTGTTTGATCTTCTTTTTATAAAGCGATTTCTCTCTCAACGTTTCTATATTCTTCTTTCTAAATCATTTTTTGAGAAGAGGAATTGTTTGTGTTAATGATTCCTTTTCTTTTTAATTGTTAGATGAGTGGGTTTAAGATGTTCATTATTGCAGTGTTCATATGTTCTGAAATGTTATCTTTACTTTTAAAAATCAACAATTTATCCTTCTTTCAAAACTTTAACTTGTTCTTTATATCTTTCAAGCTCAGCAGTTAAAGTATCATTGACACTTTTATTGTCTAGATTTATCTTGGTACAGTTAATTACTTAGGTTTTCAGTTGTTCACTAGTACAAAAACTGGTATTGGTAACACCAAAAATGTGTGACTATATACATATAGTCAACAACGGCGAATAGTTTCATGTGTAAAAATGGCGTGCGGCCGTAGGTTACCTACAAGTCACGATTCGAGTTATGTTCACACATAAAGTAGCTTCAGTGTCCGTTATCCATGTTTGTTGTGTGACTAAATAGGTACAAATTTAGTGACCGTAAACAATGTACAACCAACAAAGCATGTTTTTTTGTATATTTAGTCACATTACACTAGTACCACAATAGAGTGGCCAAAAGTGTTAATATGTGTGACCATATGGTGTTTAAAGTGAAGAAATGTGTATTTTGTGTGACTATTGTTCATCCAATGGCCACATGAATTTTATGTTTGTGTGACCTTTTGTAATATTTAGCCACACAAAGCATGTTTGTTTTGGGTATTTAGTCACATACAACTAGGCATAAAGTGACCAAAAGTGTTAATAAGTGTGACCATATGGTGTTTAAATTGAAGAAATATGTATTTTGTGTGACTATTGATCATCCAATGGCCACATGAATTTGAAGTTTGTGTGACCTTTTGTAATATTTAGCCACACAAAGCATGTTTTTTTGGGTATTTAGTCACATACAACTAAGCATAAAGTGACCAAAAGTGTTAATAAGTGTGACCATATGGTGTTTAAATAGAAGAAATGTGATAAGTTCTTCACTGAATTACTAGGCTTGATAAAAAAGATGCTACCTGCTGGTAACGAAATGGTGGAAAAAACTAATCAAGCCAAAAAAGTTATGAGATTGATGGGATCAGGATACAAAAAGATACATGTATGTATCAACAACTGCCTTCTTTACTAAAAGAATGACAAGGATCTGACAGCGTGTCGAACTTGTGGGACATCAAGATGGAAGGTAGATAATAAGACAAAGAAAGTGTACGAAAATATTCCAACAAAGGTAATGTGGTACTTTCCAATCATACCAAGACTGCAACAACTATTTAAGATAGAAAGTATTTCAGAAGATTTAAGATGGCACGCGACACGGAGGATAACAGATGGTGTGTTACGTCACCCCGTAGATTCACAGGCATGGCGTACCATAGATGAGAAATTCCCCAAAATCGCTGAAGATATAAGAAATCTACGGTAGGATTACGGCTATGGGTTGACGTCAACACGGGAAACAGGCATCACAGTGTATGGCCAGTTTTAACTGTCATATACAACCTTCCTCCATGGTTGTGTATGAAAATAAAGTTCATCAACCTTTCGGTATTAATATCGGGATACCCGGGAAATGAAATCGATGTTTTTTAGAACCGTTGGTTGATGATCTACATACCTTATTCGAGACAGGGGTTGATACGTATGATGCTTTCATAAAAGATAACTTTAATCTACGTGCCGTTGTGTTTTGGACAATATAAATCGTTTACTTGCACCTGGTATCATTATGTGGTGCCCGTTACAGGGATTCAAAGGTGTGTAGTATGTAGAAAGATTACAAACTGTGTTAGACTTTCTTGCCTCATCCCATAGCAAGTTATGTTGGTCACAACGGGATATCTATCCATATAACTCATCCATTCATAATAGCAAAAGAGGCTTTTTAATGGACAACAAGAATTTCTCAGCTTCAATTCCAATGATGGGGAACAAGACAGTTACAACATCAGGTAAAACATTATTGAAAATTATGTGGGAGAATGGAAAATAAACCAAAACAATAATGTATTTGAAAACCAAGAGTACGCGAGGCAGAAGGTGGTAGATTCAAAGCAGAAAGGAAAAATCACAGAAGGAAGAGGTAGTTCAAGCCAAGTAACGAACAAAAAGGTGTTGTATTGGAAGAAAATTCAACATTGGTATCAAAAAACTAAGTATTGGAGGCATTATCCTGTTCACATTGTATTAATTTTATGCATGTGGAAAAGAATGTTGATGAGTGTATAGTCGGAACTCTGCTACATTGCTTGGGAAGACGAAAGATGGATTGAATGCATCAATTAGATCTAGCTGGTTTGGGGGTAAAAACCAGAGTTGTTTGCTATGCATGATGTATGGACAAAACACAACTAGCCTCTGCAGTTACGATTAACGAATGCTGAAAAAGATCATCTTTTGTGAAAACGTTACACAACAGTAAAGGTACCCAAAAAGGCTATTGTTTAAATTTCTCTAGTTGGTCAAAACCTAAAGGATAGGAAGCTCATGGCCTTAAATCGCATGACTTAATTCACAAGGTTTAATGCAAGGAGTTTTTTGCCATTGCAATACGTTTCAATCATGCACCACCCACATGATATTGCTTATTATCGGTATTTGCTTTTTCTTTAATCATTATGTAAGCAAAGAAATATATTGCAAGAACAGATAAGATGCAAGCAGAAACTGGTAGTGTCACTGTGCCTACTCGAGAAGTCTTTCCTTCGTCATTTTTTGATATTAGAGACATTTGATGTTGACCTAACTAGGAGTAAATTATGTGGTCCCATATGCTTTCGGTGGATGTATCCCTTCGAAAGATGTATGAAGGTTATTAAAGGACACGTGTGAAACAGAAATAAACCAGAGGGATGCATTGCTGAGGAGACTATTGCGGAAGAAACAATAGAGATTTTTAGCGAATATCATAAATCCATAGAAATTATTGGTATCCCACCTGATAAACATGAAACTTATGAAAATGAGGAAGGAAAGCCATTGTAGGACCGGGCAATCAGAGACGTTTCTGTCGGAACTTTCAAGAAAGACATTTGTATGTAATACAGAATACAGATGAAATGTAAACCGATATATCGGTTAAGTATACTAACACATGTCTATTTCGTTACTTAAAATGTTCTATCAAATATAATAATCAAAGACATTGTTTCAGGCGACACAAGCAAGTTTTGAAAACAGAAAACCCGGGTAAACGAATAGCATTTATGGAGAATAAGCATAGAAAATATTTTGCTAAGTGGTTACGCAAAGAGGTAATTAACCGTATGTTATTTATAATTGTTTGTTTGTTGTTCCTTAAATTTGAAGCTAATATATACGTGTAATAAAATTCAGGTGGAGAGAGAGTTAGCGATCGACAAAAAAAGTGTATCAGAAACTGTAAGGTGGATATCATATAGACCACGCGCCACCGTAGTGAAATACAATTGCATTTAAACATCAATGGGTATACCTTTCGTACATAATGTCATGATGACAAAAGTTTACCAGAACAGTATGGTTAGTGTTGAGGCAATCGATCTGCACATATCTAAAGAAGTTGCAACTACAAGACAAGCATACTATTATGGTATTTTACAAGAGATATAGGTACTAGATTACCGTTTCAGGCAAATTCCTCTTTTTAAATATGATTGGGTTAATCACAAATCTGGTGGTGTGAAACGCGATAAACTTGGGTATACATTGGTCGACCTGAATAATAGGCCACCAGGGTTGATCCGTTCTGTATTTAGCCTCACAAAGCACTATAAGTGTTTTATGTGAAAGACCCGGTGGAGATAAGAAAAATTGTCTATTGTCTTTATAGACCTCCTAAGAATTACAAAGATACGTATGACGAAGTCGATGAGGAATTTAGTACCATCGTTCACCATCGTAATGATAACGTATTGCCTCTTGTAGATCAGCGTGACTTGGTCTTATGATCACGAGATGCTCCTACTATCGAAAGGATGTGGAGGGTTGTGATTTCGAAAATCCAAGGAACCATGTGTGGTTCCAAACTGAAAGATCTTGAGAGCCTGATAAAGGTGATAGCAACTTGTATAAAGTACAGATTGACTATAGAGAAAAACACTAACTTTGATACTTATTGTATGCGGAATCTACACAATAGTATTAAGAAGAATAATGAAACCAAACTGTGATTTTCTATTTAATCTGCTATAAGGGTTACCGAATACTAACTATGAGTTATGATTGTATGAGTATGATGATCTGTGTGTTTCAATATATTGTCATTTCTTTAATTTCATAGGGTTCCTTTTTATGAGACCAAGGATTAACCCTTAAAGGCATACAAAGCGTAAAGGATAATACAGGAGCTTTTCATTAAATATTCTTATAATTATCTCTTAACTGGTACTAACTATTTTATAAGTACGGTACTAACTTATCTGGCAGTACTTGACACTTTGTACTGTCAGTATATAACTATAATCTTGCGGTATAAGTTATATAACCTAATGGTCTAAGTCTGGATGAATAATTCCTCAATATTCCCTCCCCTATAACGTGATTTGTTGACTTTTTTAAATTCAGTTTCTTCAGGTTAATCTTTTCTTAAGTTCTTGGAGGATGTATCAAACACTTTAAACTCATCTCCCTCCATGATCTGATCTTTAAACTCTTTCCATCTTCATCAACTTCTCTTGTAGTATCTATCTTTATCAGGCAACATGTCTTTCGCAAACAACAACATCTTTTCAGCACAATCAACTAGGTTTGGCTTTGTTGGTTTATGGCAAACTCACCAGCCATAAAGGGATTTGTTATCCTTTACAGTAGCCGTTTGCTGGGATAGTCAACTCTTTATTGAGAAATAAAAAGTTTTTAAGTAATAAAAGGTGAGTTAATTACCATTACAGTTTTTGTAACTGTCAACCATCAACGGATTGATTTGTCTTTACCCCAAATTTACCTTTGCTTTTTGACTAGACCAGTATGCTTCATTGCCATAAACTTGGTGATAATTTAACCATATTTGTTTTTAGCATAACTTCAGCTATAAACAGATTTGAGTGTCTTTACCAAGAATTGTTTGATCTGGACTAGCCAACTCTTTACCAGAAGCAGGTGAGTGAAAACCCTACAATTTTTGGTAAATTGTCAAACCATAAATGGATTTGAGAAGTCTTTTTACCACAAGCCGTTTGTTCTGGACTAGAGTGTTTTTATGCCTATTAAGCATTAGTGAACTGATGACATTTGTTGTGTGGTGGTTAGCCAAACACTCAATCCTTCTCATTTCCATTGGACATCATCAATTCCTCATCAATTCTTTTGCTTAATGATCTGATCAAATCAAGGACATCGCAGTACTTTCCCTTTAACTTCCTAATCAAAGGATCAACATCTTTGCAATAACTCTTTGGAAAGAGGTTATATTCTTTCAGAACTAACAATATGGATGACTGTCCATCTTTAAGTTCTAGTATGTAATCCACAGCTTCATACAATCTCCAAGTGTGTCATATCTCACAATCTTGTGATTCATCCCAGAAATCACTTTGATCATTTTCTTCTTGTAAGGATTCCATCAATATCTTCAAATATCCCCAAAGAATTAACTCAATTCCTTCTAATGTAATTTCTGAGTACTGCTCCATCACTAACTTATACAGGTGAAATAAATCTTGCCTATCAAATATATGCAATACCTCCAATAGACAGTTGAATGCTCTAAAGTTTCCATTTGCTTTGTAGATAACAAGTAGTCCCCATCGGTGATGTACCTGCGTTTAACCTAGCAATAACAGATTTAGTCTCCATAACTTCAATATCAATTTTACTGTCTAAAGGAACAATCTTTAGGCATTTCCTATGTTCTTCCTTATCCTCATCAAAAACTATAGTTAAACACAATCTTAACTCTTCATCATCTTTAGAAGTGAACTTTCTTTTCTTAGATTTCATCTTCTTCCTTATACCAAGCTTTCTTTTTCTAGTTCCTTCTTCTTCTTTAATTTCTCCCTTAATACTGTCATCTTTCTTTACTCTCTTCTTAGAAGCATCAGCAACTTGTTCATTCATCTCCTTGATTACTTTTTCATCTTCAGCAGAACCAATAGCAATGAAACTATCATCAGACCTTTTTATCTTGTCATACAAAGCTTTTATTTCTTCAAAACCCTTGGTCTTCAGATCAGAATGCTTCTTGCCTCCAACATGCTTCAAATATGTCATCATTTGGTTCCTAAGCTGATTTCTTGAAGGAGGTTTATTTCTGATAGCTTCAGATCTTTGTTGAGCAAGAAATCTTCTTTGGGCAGCAATGGTGTCATGAAGAAATTTGGCTCTCTGCTCAATAGTATACATTTCTCTCTCTTCCTCTTGAAGTTTTTCAGCAAGTATCTTGTCAGCATTAAGTCTTGCCTGAATGAAATCATATTCATTAGAGAGTGCAGCCTTTGTAGCTTCTTCCTCAGCTAACTTTTTCACTTCTTCTTCTGCTTCCCAATCCTCTTGCACCTTTCTGGCCACCTCTTCATCCCTAGCAAGCTGCTTAAATTTCTTTTCAGCTTCAGTAATATCTTCTGAATCAGTATCAGATTCATCTTCCTCTTCAATCATCTTTTTGCCTTTATCTTTTGGATCAATCTTGGGAAGAGGCTTTAATGTTAATAATGATCTTGTTGAAGTAGGCCTAGGTCTCTCAGTCTCCTCAACATCCTTAAGCTCTACTCCTTTTTCTTTTTCTTTGAGCTTCTCCTTGTTCTGACTCATTATGATAAGGACTTGTGCAATGGTCTCATCATCACCAAATATTGTTGGAGTAGTTGTTGTTGGAGCTGTTTGAGTAGCACTTCTTCCTTCATTTTGATCAACAGTACCTTCATCTGGTCTGTCGGTACTAACTTCTTCCTTGTCAGTACTAACTTTTGGCTTGTCAGTACCTTCATCTGGTTTGTCGGTACTATCTTCAGGCTTGTCAGTACTAACTTTTGGTTGAGCAGTACTAAGTGGATCTTCAGTACTAACTCCCTTTTCTGCACTTTCCTTCTCTTCATGCACCACATAGCTTGTCCTCCCCACATCTTGAGCATCCTCAGTCTCCATATAGTCCATTGTATCATCATCAAGCTCATCAAAAGCTGGATCTTTATGGACTGTAGGTTCAGCTTTGGCAGGTTTCCTCCCCTGTTTGGATACAGACTCCTTTTGCATCCACTGTTTCTTCAAGGATTTCTTTCCCGCCAATCTTTGCTTCATGGATACACTCTTCATCCAAGCTTTGTGGTGTGTGATAACAGGTTTGGCTTTCTTCTTAAGCTTCTTGATCTGTGCCTTCAAGTGTTTAATTTCTTTGGCTTGATCTGTAACCTGTGTACACAAAGAGATACAAAGATCATACACACTTTGGAGTGTCATGCCACCCTCATTCCCTGAAAGGGATCTATCACTGGATGACTGACCTCCATGATTCCCACCAGAACCCTCTGGAATGGAATCAGGAATATGAGTAGTAGGTGAAGGTCTGGGAGAAGGGTCAGTCTGTGTCTCATGTTGGTCTTCACTTAGGTGAGGAGGAGAGGGTATGGGTTGAGGTTCAGATTGTCTTTCTAAAGTGTCACCCTCATCCTCAGTTGGTTGAACCAACATAGAATCAAACAAAGGTGTTACATTCCCTGAAAAATGTTTTCCCTTTTTAACCATAAAAGAGAAAACTTTACTAGTCAAAGCATTAATAGGGAAATGGTCTAAGGGCACAGGCACATTCTTTAGCTGTTTATCCAAAAAGACTGAAATAAATCTTGGATACATAACAAACTTTTTCTTTGCATCCAAGTGTCGCATCATACCATCAAAAATTAATTTAGAAAAATTATATTTCTGATTAGTGGTTAAGCAAATTACTGCTGTGGCAATATTAGTGGGAATTTGATCCCAAGAAGTGCTTTTAGAACTTATGCAGTGATTCATGGTATGAAAAAGAAATCTCCACTGGGGTGAAAACAGAGCTTTGTTAAATGCTAAGATAGTTAGGTCCCCCTCATACCCCATTAGCTGAATAGCATCAAATATAGCCTGATTTGGCAAAGAATCTATCCCATCAGCATCATCAAAAAGAAGATCACTTCTTATTGATGCCTCTGAGATAGACACAGGCTTGCCAGCTACTTTGGCAGTAATATACCTAACATTGTTGATTATTTTAGATTTAGTAGACATCCAAAACTGTTTAACAAATGTAGTAGAGACTACAGGACTTACAGTGAGAGCATAGTGAATGGAGTTTCGCGTAAGAAAGCTGATAATCTCATGAAACTCTATATTCCCATCAGTCTTTTCCAAGTAAGCGATCATGTTGTGTTTAGGGCATGATTCAAGAACAACCATACTTGATGAATTGATAAGCGACGATGCGTAAAAGATTAGGGTTTGATAGAAGAAAGCGATTAAGAGAATTTACGTGAGTAAACTATGGAATTGAGATGGTTTTATATAGGTTGAACAAACCCAAAATCAAAGAAACCGTTTCAATTTACACTTTAGACCCTTGGCGGTATTTTCTCCAACGTCTTTATAGCGGTACTATCTTTGCCTAACGGTATTAACTTTGCACTGTCGGTACTAACTTTTGTCAACCAAAGAATGAACAAGTCTGGCAACAACAGTTCTTCAGTACCATCTATATCTCTTTCCAATGACTCTCTAAAACCCAAATAACATCATGAAATTTATCACTATGGTCAAGATTCTTCTGCACACTGAACACTTCATACAAACTGTACAACAAATCATATTGCCTCCCCTTAGCTAATGCAGTTTATGGATTGATCATCCCAATAGTAACTACCAAGAACTGCAACCTGTTAACATCAAATGCCTTGGTTAGAAGATCAGCAACATTGTCATCAGTGTGTATCTTTAGCACCTGGATAAGTTTCTTCTCATAAGCATCCCTAATGAAGTGGTATCTAATTGCAATATGCTTTGTTTTGGAGTGAAATACTGGATTCTTTACAATGCATATAGTACTCTTATTAACCATGTAGATCTTTCTGTTCATGAAATTGAACCCATAGTCTAACATTTGATTTTGAATCCACAAAACTTGCCTACAACAATTTGCAGCAGCAGCATATTCTGCCTTTATAGTAGAAGTAACCACAATTGCCTGCTTTTTGCATTGTCATGAAATAAGTCTCCCGCCAAGAAATTGATAACCTCCTGTTGTGGATTTCCTGTCAAGATTTGCTCCAGCATAGTCACTATCTGAGTAGGCTTCTAGGTCTCAATTGATGACACTTAGGTACCAAGGGCCAGTTTGGGTTTGCTTTTAGTGACTAAGATTCTCTTCACGGATTGTAGATGGGAGTGTCTTTGGAGTGACCTGAAAACCTAGAACAAGTCACTAATACAACATAATTAATATTTTTTAGGCCTAGAAGCAGTCAAGTACATTAAAGAGCCAATCATGGATCTATAAAGGTGTACATCCACATCACTAGCTTCCTCATCCTTGACTAAAGGCTTTTGGGTCTCAATTGGTGTACTAGCAGTCTTTACACTGACAAAATCAAACTTCTTCAGGATTTCTGCAACATACTTATCCTGACTTATAAAAATACCATCTTCTTTCTGTTTGACTTGTAATCCAAGAAAGAAGGTGAGCTCTCCCATAGAACTCATCTAAAATCTACTCTTCATCAATGCCTCAAATTCATCACACCAAGATCTCTTTGTAGAACCAAAAATAATATCATCCACATAAACTTGTACTAACATGATATCCACTCTTTTGTCCTTTTTGATGAAAGGTGTCTTGGTCAAGGTTGCTTTCTGTATCCACTCTTCAACAAGAAAGTAGATAAAGTAGCATACCAGGCTCTGGGAGCTTGGTGTAAACCATAGAGAGCTTTCACTACTTTGTAGACCTTCTTAGGATACTTAGGATCTACAAAACCTGGAGGTTGAGACACATATACCTCCTCATCAATTTTGCCATACAGGAAGGCACTTTTCACATCCATCTGATAGACTATGAATCCCCATGTAAGAAGTTAAAGCACTAAAAGATCTAATGGCTTCAATCCCCCCCCCCCCCCCCCCCCCCCCCCCCCTCCCCCCCCCCCCCCCCCCCCCCCCCCCCCCCCCACCCCCCCCCCACCCCCCTCCCCCCCCCCTAGCAACAGGTAGCAAAAACTCATCATAATCTATCCACTTCCTCTTGCCTATGTCCTGAGCAGCCCAAAACCTTGCCTTATTTATAACCAAAACACTATTTTCATCCATCTTATATCTGTAAACCCTTTTTGGTTCCAGATTGCCTTCTTCCCATAAGCAAATCTATAAGAAATTCAAACTTTCTGAAATCTTGATTGCAGCAGTTCTTCCTACATAGCATCACCCAAACTCTTCATCTTCAGTGCTTTCAGATATCTTCTTGGGTTCTTTTTGAGACATGAAAACATGCAAATATACAGTGTTGGAAGTGCTTATGATTATTTCTTCTCTGTTTTGAATTGATAACTTACAAAAGTATAGGCTCTAGGTACTTTTGTGAGGATTTTGAGGTCGGGGGTTCAAGCCTTGCTCACCCCCGATTTCCATCTTCCCTTCTTTTTTTTGAAAACTTATAAAAACAAAGTTGTAGACAAGCTAAAAATAAGCACTTTTAATAAAAGAAACTTTTTATGAAATTCCCTAAATAAGCTGAAAATCAGCTTAAAAGACAGTCTTAACTCTTAACTTTCTTTTTGGTTTGTTTTTCAAAATTTAAGAACTTAAGAAAATGAAATAAACTGAAAACTAAGATCAAAAAGCTACTAACTATTTAAGTTTACCCTAATAAGCTACTTATGAAAGAAATAAGCACAAAGATATAAGCCATAAGCTGAAATTCAAATTAAACTTTAATGAATGCCCACAGATTTCAAAATAGACAGGGTGATAACTTTGAGCTTAATTTTAAGCTCAAAGACAGAACCTTATGAAGATAAGATTAATTACTATTTAAAGCCTAACCTAAAAGCTATTTAAAATTGTAGATAAAATTCATTTTGAAATACAAATAAGCAAAGAAAAAGCACTATGAAAAAGCTAAGAGTTACTGACTTAGGTGCTTTTGGTTTAAATGAAAAAGCTAAAATAAGCTAACTCTGACTTTAAAAAGCTAAGAACAAATTTAATCTAACCTAATGAGCTAGTCTAAGCAAAAATTAAGTTAAACCTACTAGCTATAAGCTACTATTCTCTAATAAGCACTTAATGAAAATCTTAGAACCAAACAGACCCTGCAAGGACCTTTAACTAATTTAATCTATGAGCATTTGGAATCCTGTGGGAATCTGGCTTATGCAGGCTTATACTACAGCTAATAAGCTACCTAAATCTACTTTTAAAAATTATTTTGAAAACTAAATGCTTAATGATAAAGTAACTAAATTTACCTTTTGATTTTTAAGAAGTGACAGTTTGTGTATTTTAACTACTAATGCAGTTTGCACTAAAATGTCCTAAACTTAAATCCAAAAAATGCAGGTAAAAAAACTTGGCTTAAACACTTGTATTAACTAACATCGAAGATAGTTTGATTAATGAAACTAGCTGAAACAAGCATAAGTTCAAACTGCTTATACACCTGAGCTAACAATCACAGATTCAAACACCCTACACATTAGCTTTCTATAAACTGATTTAATCTAAGAAGAACCTCAAAACCTAATCTTATAAGCTCAAATATGAAATTGAACACTCAATTTTAAAGGCTAATGGCTAAGGCAGTACTACTTGAGTTGGTACATGTATGCCTGTAACCAAACACCCCTTATAAAAAGATTAAAACCTTATTTTAAGCTTATAAATTACAGATTTAATGAACAAATTAGCTAATTACCGGGGCAGATACTATAATCTACTAATAAATCCTAATAAAGTCAAATATAAGCTGACTTAATAAGCAGAATCAAATAATCCTACTAGTTATGCTAATTTTTTTTATGAGTTTTAAAGGCAGAATTAATGAAATCTAAGATTTAAGTGATATTAACTAAAAACAGATGAACTTGATTAAAAAATAAGCTATATTAGAACAATTAAGCTATAATTAAGCTAAAAATAAGCACTAGAATAAGCGGAATGAAATTAAGCTAAAAATTGAATGAAAGAGAAACTTACAATTGCCTTAGCAGAACAAAGGCTTAATCTGCTCAAGTGAGCTATCAACAAGCTATAGCTTATCACAAGGATAAGCTAGTTAAGTCTTATGAACTCTTCCATTGCTAGTTCATCATCCAAAAAGCTTAATCCATATTTATATCAAAGGTATTCTGATTTTAAACATGTAAGTAGATTATTGATCAATTTGAGCTATAATCTAATCTTAGAGACTTAGAGAGCTTATAATGAGCTTATGAGATAGTGACAAGCTTATTAAACAACATTTGAATAAAAATGAGCTTTTGAAAATAAAGGAGCACAAACAAATTTTATAAAGCAAACTATGATTTTATTGATATTCAAAACAGATTACAAAAGCTTAAAAGGAAATTACATTTTAAATGAAAAATTACATAAGCTACTAAAACCTAAAAAATGCAGAAAAAGGGAGATGTTGTGTGTGTGAGTGAGGAGCTCTATTTATAGCCTTGAAGAGATGCTTCTAGGTCTCTTGCCCGCTCCTTATCCATTTGATCTTGGCCCTTGAATATTTGCTCATCATTGGATCCTTATAGATTGCCGTTGGATTAAATGACTGAGCACACGGATTGGCAACGTGGCATTCCGGGATTGCCAGCGTGGCAATCCGTGTATCAGACCTCTGTGCTTCTTTTGCAAGTGTTTTAGTGTAAAATTCTTGTCATTGGTGTGTTTTCTTGCAATCCACCATGGCATTCCTTGTGGGTTTCAACCAATGAGAGACTCTCATGATGTAAAACTCTGCCACATCACTGCTTGGTACTTGAATTATTCTTCCACACTGTAAATTTTGATTTACCCCTTGTTTTTTGACACTAGGTTAAACGGATAAGATAATGAATAGTGGTAACAAAATTTCCTGCTCATTTTTATAAGGGTATGTTTGTGTTTGTTTTGACTATCTTTGACCCAGGGTAAAAATTCTTGACTTTTAAGCTTATACAAAAGATTGGGCATGGGTAAATTGGTTTCAGGCTTAGGTTATGGTTAACAGATTTTTGATTTGGATTTTATAAGGAGGTTAACGACCGTTATCTTTTATTAATAAAAAGATAACGGTGTTAGGGTTTTAGGGTTATTTTTGAAATATGTTTAACAATGAGGGCTGTTTTAGGTTTTGTCATTTAGTAAGTTAACTTTTGTTGACCAAGGGTTGACTGGAGATAACTTTTGACCTTTCTTGCTATCAAATCCTCGGCTCTTGTACACTCTTTTCCGTCTTGTGTCCGTGTTTGTCCGGTTTTGACCGTTTTCTTGTGATTTTTGCTATATCCATACCTACACAATCACAAAGATAAAACAAGCAATATACAAGCATTTTAAGCATAATTTTGTCTTTTATGGGTCAATTTTGATATAAAACGGATATGTGTTTTCACACATATCAGGAGCATCAGACCAAACTTTAGGTTCACTTACTACTTTAGGTTCATTGACAACTGGTTCAGGCATAGATTCATGTGTTTCTTCGCTATAATCGGATTCACAAGAATTAAAGTCACTGCTTCTAGCATCAGATTCACTATGTTTAGATTGGTTTGGACCATATGTAAATTGTGAGTCATCTATTTCTTTATCAGGTCCAGAAGGGATGTAGATCCCTGTCATTGGAGGGGGAACTGCATGCATCCCCTCTGCATATCTATCATTCACAGGACTATCTTCTATATCACTTATTCTACTGACAAGCACACTTTGGAAAACTTCATTTTCATAACTTAAAACACTTTTATTCATTTGATCACCATACCCAAGCCCAACCTTATCCTTAGCACTCATCTGACTATTTAGCAAAATATTAAGATTTTTAGAAGAGTTGTGCCATTTTTCTACTTTAGCTTTTAAATCTTCTTTTTCTTTTTCAGCTTCTGCCAATAGTTTCTTATGGTATGTAAGGACATCAGTTTTATCATCTAAGTCAATTTTCATAAACCTTATCTTTTCCTCATACCAAAGTTGATTTTGTTGATGAGCAACTAATTGTGCTTCAACTTTCTTTAAAGCTTGAGTATATGCCTGTATTGTAATATACTGGCATCTCAAAGTTGTTCCCTATGGTTATCTATATGATTAAGGGATGTTAACTTTTGTGAGTTATGGACCAGAAGAATTAGAAAAACACCATAAGCAGTTATAACTGCATTAGTACTACTAGGTTCTCAGAAACAATGTCCACATTCTGGTTGCTTAGAGGAATGTGATGCAGTAGTGCTTTTACATCAGACTCAAGACTCTAAGATTATTATACAGATCATCAAAACTGAGATGTCCACTCATGCTTGGTACTATGATTAAGGGGAACTTACGACCAAGCAGAAGGTAGAGACCTAAGGTACTTCTTTATTTGCATTCTTCAGTGGAGAGCCTTCACCATGAATCATCTAGTTGATCAGAGACTCTAAAAACCTGTCATAGCCTTTATGTAGCCCTTTTGAGTTTGATACAGAGAAGCCTTCAAATTGTTGCTTTAGAATATACTTCTGCATCTTCTTTTATTCATCATTTCCACCAAATCTAGATTTAATAACTTCCCACATCTCTTTTGCATTAGTCATTTTATGAAATTTAGCAAGATGATCTTCTGGTAAAGCCATAAGCAAGGTGGTCCTTGCTTTTCTT
>BQNB010095681.1:0-25809 GCA_026074375.1 Tanacetum coccineum
AAACAATATGATAGTGTCATAGATATTACAAGTAGATTTCGAACCATAACGTTTAATAAGGAATTATGGATTATTATTCTATAGACAATGTTTCAGAAAGCAACATCAGAATTGCAACTTGTTATCTAATAAAATAAAATGCAATCTTTCTTAAAACAATGGTTGTTCATATTCGGAAAGTAATGAATTATTTCAAAGCAAGCTAGAAATAGTATGGGAAACTAACAAGGAAATAAATCTTGTAGCTCCCACTGAATTTGACAACATTACATGAATGTATTTTCAGTAATAAAACGCAAAGCTCCCACTGGATTTGTCAACATTGTGAGTGTTACATCACCAGTAGATAGCAAATAGCGATTTATATACTTTCCTTCTCTCTTAGAATGCCTACAAGTAGCAATGTTCTTAGGTATTGAACAGCGTATATGAAGTTCTACTTAGGTAGATGAGGACTAGCCATTCATGCTTTCATTAACTTGAACATTAAGCATGCAATTCCTCCTTAATCGATCTACCTAGCCACAAGGGTGTTTAGCACTATAAGGAATTAAGTGAGTTGAGAAAAAAAATACCTAGAAGACATTCTAGTAATTTTTTTACTCATTGCGGTTTATTGAGAATTCCTCTTATTCACATTAAAAACTCACACATTGTCTTGAAAAATGCAAGATGTTATTATTTTGGTAGCTATAGACAAAATGTTCTCTAGTTACATAAAATATTTTATCTTTCAATTATTTCATAACCGAAAAAGGGTAATGAAAGATTGTAAGTGAGTTTAAATATAATGAGAAAATTTTGATTGTAATCCTATCTTAGTTTTGTCAACCAAGGAGAAGAGATAGGAGTAAGTCTCACTCTTCTTACCAGGAAAAGAGACTATGTTTGTCCTTTTAAGAAAACAAACTTTCGTTTATGAATTATGTTTCAATAACACAATTAATTAGAACATAGAAAGTTCAATTTTAGCATTTTCAATAATTAAATTCTTAAAAGAATTAACTACTCAATTAATTACTAATAAGACTAGATCCAACTTGACCTCTCACTTATTACCGGAGGTCTAGGGCAAGAGGTAAGCGGCGTTCGTTAATTGCATTAAAAGGCAACTCTTAGATCTATGAGACACCTGACTTTAGTAACCCATAGAGTAATGTCATGTACATGTTTTGTCTTATCTTATGCCTTGGGTCCAAGGTCTGACCAAGCATACTCGATTTAAGTCAACCAAGTAAGAACATGCAAAAATTGACCTTAGGACTGACCAGAGAGAATTTTTTTGCCTTGGGTTGGAATTAACCTTAGGTCTACCCAGAGAGAAAAAAACAAGTGCAAGTGTTCTTAAATTGGCTGGCATAGACTTAAAATTTTAGATAGGGGTATACACATAAGTTTATAAAAACATGTTTCAAAAACGTGTACAAAGAAGCATGTAAAACATCTTTGTATCATAAGTTAAAAAAATTGTTAACTTAGTTTTTAGATGTGCTAATATCGCAGGAAAACTTTAAAAATTGACCAAACCCTATATTGTACTCTCACATGTGTCCGTCCATATTAGCTTGCACTTCCCTAACCGAGTATTAATGTTAAGAGGTCATGGGTCGACCCACCAATGAATATTGGTCATTCACTTGGAAGAATAGAAAACACTTTGGCGTCTTAAGTAAGGAAACGCCAAGAGATCTCACAACCTCAACTTAAATTCGGTAAACCGCACTAAACGATCAAATAATAAAGAAAGGCGATCAAACGACGAGATCATAACTCAAAATAATCCAAAAGATAAATAAATAATTAAATGCCAAAAACAAATAATAAAGCATAATTAATAACATAGCAACAATAAAATAAACCGCATGATCTGCTCAATCAAAATAATATGAGGAATTATATTTGACCAAAATAAATTGAAGTATGATTACAAACTGTGCTAAATTAATGCTCTCGATACTCTAGTCGAGCGACATGGTAACCCCGACCACTTGCTGACGTACACCTTTTCCTTCTTTTCTTTTTGGTCCGACTTATACCACCGAATGAGAATGAGATGAATGAATTGATATCATCAATATTATAAGAAATGCCAATTTTTGGCATTTTAGTGAGTTCAGCCCTTAAACTTTTTCATGAAAGTTTAATAATTTATTAATGGAGACTTCATAAATACTTTTTATACACGTTTTGTTTTCGTTGATGGAGTCATCATTACGCGTACGCGGCATCCGACAGCATTAAAACGTTATGTAAACCCTTCTGACGTGTCTTTCTATCTTTTAGCCTTCAAAATAAGTTACGGCGAAATTAAATCAACATGTTACAAAACACCTGTAACCCTTAGTCCAACATTTAATCTCTTTTCCATAATCATATTTTACGGCGTAAACTCGTAGTGTACGTTAACGCCGTAATAGCCTCGACAGCATCAACTCTTCGTTATTAATAATAAATGTACGGCGTTAACCTCCATGCGAAACGTTTACCCCGTAATTTCATCGCCAGTATATTCACATGTAACAATATTACGGCGTAATGAGCAAATGGAGGCCAATTACGCCGTAAATTCATCCTTAATGCGGATTTTGATGTAAATCAAACCCTTTTCCCGCTTCTTTTCCGTTTCTATGCCCAACTTACCTGAATCGGCAATAAATGAATTAAGTATCGAATTCATATAAAATTGATATAAAGTAAGGTAATAAATGCGGGGATTTGATATGAAAAAGTATTAAATATTTCATGTTATCACGTATCCCCCCCACTTGACTTCTATTTGCCCTCAAGTAAAACCTTTTAAATAATTCTCAAAAAGATATTTCCCTAGTTATCCAGGAAGATATGATTTTAAAAATTACCTATGCTAGAAAATTCAAGCCGAGGACCTCACGAAAAAGAAAAATGAATCACACTCATACTCTTACTAATCTATGTGTTTCACCATTGTTTTTGGGTGATTCACTCAAATGGCCCTTCAACATGCGAGTATTCTATCATAAGCTTAAGCAAGGATACTAAATCTAAACTAGAGTCAAATCAACTGTTCAAAAAGGAAAATGGGTTGACACAACACAAAGGCTTACGGGGTAAATCATTCTTTTAATACAATTTTAACCAAAAGCGTTACACCAACAAGGGGGACAAAACCATGCATATACATCCGTAATGACGGAATAGACATGTATGATTGCATTCAATTCCCTCATTCGAGTAAAACCAAGGGATGAAGAATGATATAGGATAGGATAGAGACCATGGATGCACATTTAATTGTTGTTAAATAAAAACACAAAACAAATAGTTTTCTAAGGGAAGTTCCCATAATCTCGCCGTCACTAGTCACATTCAAAAGTCAAGGGGTCTTCATAATACACAAGTTACTGCATATGAAATAATATTGTATTGATTTGTGCCTTCAAAATCTCCAATAACTAGGGCAAGGAAGACACATTAACTCGGCCTTCATCATCAATGAACAAAAATTATGTCTGAAAATTTTAAAAATCTAGGCTAGATTAGCACATAATTTTACTAAATATCTCATTTCTATCTTCCTTCTCCCCACTTGAGATATACAATGCTCTCATTGTACATATAGACTTATAATAGAAAGGATAGATTGAAATGTCACAGTTTATAAGAACTACCCGTTTATAAAGACGGAATCATCGCCAGCTGGACAAGGCGGAAATACTACCACAATACGACATATAAGCTAATTTATAATGATGATCATCTGTTACAAACGAAAAAACCACGTGCTTCATCCACTTTATTCTATATTTTATGCAAGACAAAGATACAATCATAATACGAACATATATATACATGAATCCCCCCACATGAGATCACTATCTCAAAACCGTCCTTTTCTTCAAATACCCTTTATCCTAACCCGCAACTTCCACCAGTGAAACCCAAAATTAACTAGCAACTCCTCGATCATGGACTAAGAAACTACAAGGTAGGCTAAGACGATAGGTGTAACAAAACAACATATATTGGGTTATAAAATGAAAGGAAAGGCTCAGCAGGTTGTACTAAGGGGTATCTTGCACTAAAGATGAGTGCAACAAAGTTTTTTAATAGGGGAATTGACTTAATCGACGTAGAAGTCAATATACACAACACATATATAGGCTATTTGGGGATAATCCTAAAATTTGTCTTCTATTACAGCAATCAACCAATTACACTTAGGTGCAATGCTCATTATGGTGTCTCGAAAAATATACCAGGCCAAGTTCTCAAGACAACTAACAAGCCACCGGCACACTCATTGTTATTAAATTAATGTTAAGGGTTAAAAAATGAAAAGGCATATCCCTCATACAATATGAATTATAAGGTATGTGTGCTCAGTAAAGTTTTAACTAGTTAAGTAATGAAAAACATGTCAAAATTTCAGTAATGAAGCATTTTTTTTCAAAATAAACTAAAAAAAGCAAGTATAATCAAATGGGTGTTTATTTCTAATCCCTTCCCCCCACTTGAGTCAAACATAAGCATATAAAATTGAAATAGGAAGGGTTATAAATGGAACGGTTACTCCCATGGATTTGCTCGGTATGATGAAGAGATAACATGCTCTAAGCGATGCTCTAAGTCTGCTTCTTCGAGCAACATCTACCATCACAGGCAACTTCATTAACATCCAGTAAAGCATCCGACTAGACCAGTTCAAGATGCTTCCTTGTAGCTTGATTAGCATCCTAGCACCTCTTCCTATGACGTTAACCTATATAGTTGAAAGAAAGACAAATGACCAAAACATAAACCTAGATAGAAAGTAATTCATAGCCACAAGAACATAGACAAAACCTAACTTACTTTCGTAGGAATCACGGTTGCATTTTAGCGTATGCAACAAGCCTTTTAAACAACCACTTGGTAGGCGCCAAGTGGTACGAGGATTCTCTTGTAGTGTTTCTAGGAACACTACCCACGAAAGTTTATTTTACTTGTACACGGTTTAGAAATGTTTAAAAACTTGATTTTTTAGATTTTCAAAAAGAGGTTACGGCGATTTTGAAAAATTATAGTTTTATTTTTACGAGCGTAACCATGGAAAGGTATTTATGACCGAGTAGCACTTTTGTTTGTTAACCGAGTCTTTAAGTTAAACTCAAGCCTCCACCCCACAGGGCTTATTTGGATATCACCACACATGTCCATCTTCATGTCCCTCACCTGTAAGCAATTTGCACAACCAGCGCACTAACAAACTCCGTGTAAACATTAAATTGTACTCAACATGAGCAATAGAAGAGGAGCATACAAATATTGGCAAATACTCGACTCCAGGAATTATACCACAATGATAAAAACATTAAGGTTATCAGGTCAATATTTAAAACACATGCGGGTAATAGAATATAATTAAAAGGTTCAAGCATTGCCAAACTATTTTGATGTCTCAAACTTGGATAACCCCCATTATGCCCGCACAAGCACTACCCAGTCACGTCAAAACCAAATCTAAATGAATTAATTTATTATTTATTGTCACACAAACAAACAGCACACATCAATAGGAGCAAGAATAGAAGCTTAAAGAACCCACAAGCAACACGAACACAAATCTATCATCAAACAATAAAAAACACCAAAAACATATCCCGACATACAGCGACTAAAAACTGATGCTAATTTTCTTTAGATAATAAACGCCGTCAGTTTTACATTTAAAAACCCTAACAAGAGCTTGACTATTCCAACACACTATAGAGGCAGTGTTACCCAATTGTGAATATTGTAGTGTATTAGTAAGTTACGATGGTGTCGACCCAAAGAATGGTTTGTGTCTCTAATTGTCTAATTGATTTTATTATTCCTACCTAAGAAAGCAAGAAAGAAAACATGTTTGATATGTTTAAGATATATTTGACTAGTAGTAATTTGGTGGTAAGCCTTGCTTGTTGAAAAGGGAATTGGTATAGTGGTGGACAACTAGGAAGGATGAACGCAATTAATTACAATGATCTCTAGTTGCCATTGTTATTTGATCGCAATCTTAAAGCCACTTATTTTAAACATATACGCTTAAACCTAAATGGTGGTCTCATATTAGCTTTGCACTCGCTAACCATTAGTTAAATGTTAAGGGGTCATGGGTCGACCCACCAATGAATATTGGTCATTTACTTGGAAGAATAGAAAACACTTGGCGTCGTAAGTAACGATACATCAAGAGTTCTCACAACTTTAACTTAATACTTATTAAGGGCACAAGGATCACTTAAACGCACTACAAAAAGATAAAAAAGAAGCGCTAAAACCGACGACATCAATAACTTAATAATCCAAAAGATAATTAAATAATTAAATGCCAAGAACAAATAATAAAGTACAGTTAATAACATAGCAATAATAAATTAAACCGCATGATTTGCTCAATCAAAATAATAGTGGATATATATTGACCAAATAAATTGTAAGATACAACTGTGCTAAATTAATGCTCTCGATCCCCTAGTCGAACGCCCAAGGCAAACCCTTACCACTTGTTGCGTTAGGCTGAGCACGGCATATCCAAAACCGACGCCGACCGTAAACCCGGACCGTCCCGACACAAACCGTACCAAATCGAGGGATATCGTCCGTCTCGGACCAAACTTTTGTTAGAATCGGTCCTCGGTCCGGTCCGGTCCGGTCCGGCCTGGCAAAAACCCCGATGATTATGTCGTGTATAACCAGACCGGACCGAAGACCAAACCGGACCGGACCGTACCATTTCGGTCTCGGTCTCGATCTCAGTCCGGCATATTGGAAAAATTCGGTCTCGGTCTCAGTCCGGGTTTCAAACCTACCATACACAACGTAATGCAAAAACTTTTCCTTAGTCAACATTATTGATTACTTGTGTAGTGTATTTTAAAATTTTAATCATAAAATCGACATACCTCCAAATGATTACGATAACGCGGATATATCTTGTTGCTGGATAATTGAATACAACGCAAGAAGAAGACATATCAATGTCTTAGTCGATTTATTTTTAGAAAAAACTGATAATGTTCTCT
This sequence comes from Tanacetum coccineum, assembly GCA_026074375.1. NCBI lineage: Eukaryota > Viridiplantae > Streptophyta > Magnoliopsida > Asterales > Asteraceae > Tanacetum > Tanacetum coccineum. The sequence continues at coordinate 7,023 of BQNB010095681.1, forward strand.
TCTATTTTAAACAGTCGTTTTTGACGGGATGCGATGTTATTACACAAAGTCATCACTCGACGAATGTCACAAGGTTTCATGCACTTTCTTTATATAAACACATTGTGAGACTTGGGTTCAATTAGTTTATGCACTAATAATACATATGTATTTTATGATTATTAGTGCATAAAACTAATTGAACTAAGTGCTCACAATGTGGTTATATAAAACAGTGCATGAAACTTTGTGGACATTAGTCGGAGTGATGACTTTGTGTAAATAACATCGATACCCGTCAAAACGACTGTTAACATAGAAGAGACAAACATTATACAGTTTTTTCTAAAAAATAAATCGACATAAGACATTGATTCGTCTTTTCTTGCGTTGTATTCAATTATCCAGCAACAAGTTATATCCGCGTTATTCGTAATCATTTGGACGGTATGTCGTTTTATGATTAAAATTTTAAAATTCACTACACAGTAATCAATAATGTTGACTAAGGAAAAGTTTTTGCATTACGTTGTGTATGGTAGGTTTGAAACTAGAACCAATGTTGCAAGAAAAGTCTAAAAGGCCGATTAATCGTCGTCTATGCGCTACAAGGTCACTGACCTTGCCGATTTATGTAACTGGGTCATACAAATAGGTCAACGGTGGTCAAACTTGCCGAAAACCTTCTAATTGCGGAAGTATTTAAACTCACCGTTAACACTTGTTTTTGCATGTGATCACTTATAGTAACTATTCAAATCTATTACAAGTTGTTTTTTAGAAAAAAATTATTGCCAATAATACTCAAAACTTGTATATTGGCACGATTTTTCAGTGTATTCTTTGAGTGTAAATATTGTCAATAATACCCAAAAGATATATCCTTTCAGTGTAAATATTCATAGGAATCTACATCTCTTACAGAACACACACTTTAGATCATTATTATGTTGCCATTTCTCAATTTTGTCGAATAAACGTCATGCATTCATAAATCATCAAAATTTAAGAATCGTTTATTATGTTCGATTAATTATTAGTCAAATTATTGATTATCTTTTAGAACTATAATATAAACATATACACAACCCTTGTGAAGTCGCCTTGTTTTACAACTATAATATAAACACATACACAAGTTCTGGTGGTAGTCGGGTTCTGGTCCGGATCGAGTCAGATTTTTTGACACCTTTATAACTATGAGTATTGCAAATTCTGACAAATTCAATGCGTATTAGTGAAAAAATGAAGGCTTAAAAAATATACCTCTTTTAAATAGGCTTGAACCATTGGGGCCGACTAAAACTGGGTGGTACGAACCATTGTGTCACAATTGTATCCCTTATTGTGTGAGAAACTCTCTAACCAAATAGTTGTGGGTTCAAATCCTGCTTATTATTTGTGAGATAGATTTGTTGTATATATATTGTGAGATAGTTAATTGTTGTTCTATAAAATAAAAAAAATGGGTACGATACGGTTTTAAAACAAGGAAAAAACCGGTCACTTTTGACCGGACAACAATCGTTTTCGGATTTAACAGCGGGTCAAGCACTATTTTTTATAAACATTGTGACCAAGTACTATTTTTAAGAAAATGCACACATGACATGACATGACATTAACAGTAAAACTTTTGTAAATTACGATTTTATACCTAAACAACACTCAACTCATGTTGGAGGTTTTAATTACATTTCAATATTCATCATGTCACGTGAAACACAAAAGGTTCAAACGCAAACCAAATGTTTGTTTCTTGCATTTTAGCATTACATGTGGGTTGTTTGTTCCTGTCTTGTTGATGTTAACAAATGAGTTAATGTGTGTATCCTATGTATTCACGAGATTTTATCTACAACCAAAATATATCTTAGCATGGTGGTGGTGTGTGAAATTGTTATGCGAAAAGTTGACAACAACGTTAAGTATGTGTTATCATTTCGGAAAGCTAGTGGCAATAACCATGGGTATGTGACCGCCTGACACTATAAAAACAGCGGGTTAGTCGTTTATAAAAGGTGTAAACAAGTGTTCGTAGTAGTTAAAACGATTTAAACGTAACTAACATTACAAAGAATGTTGAGAGAAAAAAAGTTGCATGTCATTATCACACATTCATAAGACTAGCATTTCCATAACTGGTAATCAAGTTGGTGACACAACCTCCATTCAGTTCTAATCATAATCATAGTAAAGTTTCAAAACAACCAGGAAACTTGTAAAAGTATACTTCATGTATAAAAGTGAATTAGGCCAAAGAGGTAACCAGCCGATCATAGGATCGAAATACAGAAACAATTGCTAATTACTTTTATCTAACCACATGCAAGCTTGTTATTTTGGCCTTGCCTCTAAGCGAGTCCATATCACTTATCAAGAACTTGAGTTTCAGTCAAGTTGAGAGTTTCAAATGTAATTGCAAAAACGAGCCCAAAACATATTACTCCTAACCTGGTTTTGAAACATGACCCGATTGCAGGAGATATGCAGGAAGCAAAGTCCAAGTAGGTTTAACAGGTTGGGGCGGAATGGGGTTTTAGTCTAGAATGTTTCAAGTCATAAGGGTTGTGCTCAAATAAGACGACACAAAGGATCAATAAGGAGCAACGCCTGCAATTCAATTCTAACTGGAACTCTAAATAAGATAAATCCAAGCATAGAAATGCCTGAAGCATAACAAAAGCATATGATCAAATTTAAGCAATTTGACCCTTTACAGATCTTTCATCATGCATAAACACTTGGTTCACTAGTTGCCAGCGAATTTTTACACCAAGGACGAAATCCATGAGTTTCAACTCAAACAGTAGATAGATAGAATCAACAGCTTTACCAGTGGCAAATTTAGACAATTCTCTTGGTCATGTCAACCACTCTGAACTCAGAGCGCAAGTTGGAGATCATCACTGGAACCTTGTTCTCCTCACAATACTCAGAAAAGTCCCCTCCACTCAAGTCGATATCCACAAACTTGGTTCCAAACTTGCTTCCAGCAACCTATAAGGAAAAAAAATACATTTGCAAAACATAATAAGTTAAAAAGAATTATGCCCAAAACAGTATATACCGTAGTCTGCAGCTAAAACACCTACCACGTATGTTCCAAAAGGGTTTTTAATTTTCAAGTGGTTCTTTACTCGTACAAAAGAACATGGCTACGAAATCCATTTTCAAATTACAAGAAAAAGCTAAAAAAAGTATCATATTTCAGATGAGGTTTAAGACTTACCCAGAATTTTGATCTTGCTCAGTCCACTGCTGAATGCTAAGTCCAATGTTACAAAACCTCTAGCAGTCAAAAATCCATCAAAGGAGGCAAATTTTTCCACGTCACTTATAAGCAGAGAGTTAAGTAAAAAGCCTCGGATAGGGATCATATCACAATTCCTTCCCTTTATACAGAACACTTACACAGATATAAGACAAAAAATTGCATAAGAAGCAATTAATATAATTTAATACTAAACTCAATAATTTTAAACTGTTGCCGACTAAGCAATATATATAATGTCATTGGAGGACATCTAAGCAAGACAATTATCCATAGCAAGTGACACAAGTTGCTGAGAAGTGAGAACTGTCTTAACAAATCAACAAATTAGATTTGTAAGTAGTGATTTGCAACTAGTGTATGCTTTCCTGTCGGATGTTTAGATTATTGTAGTCCAATGCACATAAGAAGCATACAGCTTTTAGCTTTACTTGTAAAGTATGTTTTATTAACTGTTGAGAAAAGTGACACGATAAAACCACGACATCATCACTTAAAAATCCAAAAGATAATTAAATAATAAAATCCAAGAACAAATCATAAAGCACAATAATAACAAAAGCAATATAAATTAAACCACATGATCTGCTCAAATCAAAATAATATGTGATTATCTTAGACCAAAATAATTGAAGTTACACAACTGTGGCTAAATTAATGCAACTCGATCCCCTATCGAACGCCATGGCAAACCCTGACCACTTGTTGCGTTAGGGCTGAGCACGGCATATCCAAAACCGACCCGGACCGAAAAACCGGACCGGCCCGACACAAACCGGACCAAATCGAGGGATAGTCGGTCCGGTCTCGGTCCATACTTTTTGTTAGAATCTTGCGTCCTCGGACCGGTCCGTCCGGTCCGGCCTGAGCAAAAACCCCGGATGATTATGTCCGTGTATAACGACCGACCGAGAGACCAACCGGACCGACCGTACCATTTCGTCTCGGTCTCGATCTCATCCGCATATATGGAAAAATCGGACTCGGTCCCCCAGTATCCGGTCTTGGCCGTTCCGGTCCGGATTGTTCAGACCGTGCTCAACCCTATGCTGCGTACACCTTTTCCTTATTTTTCTTTTTGTTGGCTTGTAAACCTTAATGAGAAAGATATGAATATAATTGATATCATTCAATATATAAAACAAATGCAAAGTTTGGCATTTAGGCGATTCAGCCCCTCAACTTTCATGAAGTTTAATAATTTATTAACGAGACTTCATACTTTTTTTACACGTTTGATCCCCATGATGAGTCATCATTACAGCGTAACGGCATGAGACTTGTGTAATGATCGTAAACTCCTGACGTGGCATTCTAACTTGTAGCGTAAAAATAATGATAACCGGCTAATTAAATCCACACGGTACGCCAATAACCCTAGTCAGTTATTAAAATCTTATCCAATAATCAATATTTTATCGGCGAACTCCTGCTGGAACGTACGCCATAATTCCACGTCAGCACCAAATCTTCGTTATCATAATTAATAACGACGCAACTCCTGTGAAACATAACGCCGTATTTTTAAACGCCAGTATTATTTCACAAGTAACAATTTACTGGTTAATCCATTGGGCCAATTATGCCGAATTCCTTCCTTAATGCAGATTTGATGTAATTTCGACCATTTTCCGCATCTTATTTCCGTTCCACTGCCCAACTACCTGAATTCGCAAAATAAATGAATTATGTATCGAATACAATATAAATTGATATGAACCAATGCAATAAACGCGGAAATTTGATATAGAAAAAGTAATTAAATATTTCATGTTACACGGTGAGTTCATTGCATTGAAAATGCACCTCAAATTTTATAAGACACGTGACTATAGTAACTCATATAGTAATGTCCATGTACATGTTAGTCTCACTTATGCGTCGTTCCCAAGTCTGACCAAGTAACTCGTTTAAGTCTACCAAAAAAGAACGTTTAAAAATAGACATAGACCTTACATGAAAATTTATTGCCAAGGGTTGGAAAGGCCCTGGGTCTGACCAGATAGGTCAATCCCAAGTGCACTTGTACTTAGTTTGGTGGCATAGCTTAAAAATTCACATAGGGGGTAAACAAATAAGTTTATAAAAACATGTTGTCAAAAACGTAACAAGGAAGCATTGCAAAATAGTCTTGTAAATCACAAGTTAAAGAGGAAACACATTTGTGTTAACTTAGTTTATTTAGATGAGCAAATATCCTAGAAAAACAAAAAAAGTTGAACCAAACCTTAATATTGTACTCTTACATGGTCCCGAAGACACAAGTTCTTCCAATAATTGCCTCATATGCCAAGTTGTGGAGTGGCGCGGGAAAAGATTAAAGGTCAATTAAACCCTAGACAACCATTAAAGCCATGGTCAATAAAGCCATGGTCAGTAGTGATTCATCATTGATAAGAGCATAAAAACTTTAAATTTTCAAGAAAACAAGTTTCATAGTTTAATGTCCGTATTTATTTGTTCCAAAAACAAGTTTTACAAATAACACATAGTTGGTCACATGGAGTTACTAATATTGTGTAATTTAACAAACAAATTTAAACCAAGATTCGAGTAAGTTGTCGTGGGAAGTCACGTTTCTAAGCGCAACATTATAGATAACCACACCCGTATGACACATAAACTCGCAAGAATCTTTTGGTTTAAATAAAGGGTTAATGGCATTTAATAGCTACTACTTTCCTAAATTGTGACATTATCAGATAACAAACCCAGAAAAGTAACAACAATGACCCATACCAACTTTCAAAATCGTTTCATTAACATAACGTTGCATACGTGGGCAATACAAGCAAACCGGCTACAACAGGTAAAACACAATACGTTGATAATTTTTAAGAAAAAAAAACTAAAACTACTATCCTTATTTGTATAACTTATCAAATACGAACCAAAAGTATATCATAATACCCATCCAACTTTGCTTCTTTTGTGTAGATATCAGCAATGTGTCACGTGACATGGAAAATGACGTGGAACCTGACGGTACAAAAAAGTGACGTGGCATGTACATGTGTCACGTGACATGGATTTTGTAGTAAAAAAGGTCAAGTTGCTGAATATCCATAACAAAACAAACAAGTTGGATGGGTTATTGTAGTACTTTTTTGAGTTCGTATCTCATAATGACACAAATACGAATGTACATTAGCTATTACATGCCATTAACCCATTTTAAGACTGGCAAGGATAGTTTGTTAGTGATTCGAGCTCACAGTGAAAACGCTCTTGATAGGACAACCCCCACGGAGGCTCCGAACCCGAGACCTCTCCCATGAGGTACAACCTCCCAAAGTTATATACCTTGGAAGCCATCTGAGCTAGCCTTATATGGTTTATTGGTTTAACATGTAATTGCAAAAATGAGCCCAAACAATATAAATACAAAAGGACCATGACCGCTTCTTAACCCGTTGAAAATGACCCTATCCTACGAAGAAGTACTATAGTATAACAGGTTTAGGGCCAGGTTTTGTCTGGACATAATTCAAGCATAAAGATTGGGCACCATATAATACTATTAGATGGTATCAAAGACATACCAAAATCTCTCCCATATCAAAAACCGATCCACACAATCATATTGATTTTGTTAGATTTGTTTTAATGTTTTAATTTTGTTTTCTGCTCTATTCTAGAATTCCGCGATTTCGTCGCTCGGACAACGGGGGAGTAATTAGATGATAGGCCCAACTCGGTTTGTGCGTTGGGTCCATTAGGGTTTTTATGTAACCTAATATATATTGTCTCTTAATAAAGATTATAACATACAGTGTTTTCATTATCTAACAAATACGACCCATAGGATCAATATGAAGTAACACCTGCAATTCTATTCTAACTGGAATTGAAGCATAGAAATGCTTCAAGCATAACAAAAAGCATATGATCAAATTTAAGCAATTTGACCCTTTACAGATCTTTCATCATGCATAACTCTTGGTTCACTAGTTACCAGCAAATTTTTACACTAAAAAAGAAATCCATGAGTTTGTACTCAACGGTAAATAGAGATCAAACAACTTTACCCATGGCAAATTTAGACATATTCTATTGCCATTAACAACCACTCTGAACACAGAGCACAAGTTGTGAGACATCACTGTAACCTTTCCCTCTTCACAATACTCAGACAGTCCCCACCACTCAAGTTAATATATCCACAACTTGTTCCATCAATCTATATGGAGAAAAGAACGTAACTTATCTTGTAAAACACAAAAAGTTAACAATTATGTCCAAAACAGTATATACCGAGTTCTGCAGCTAAAACACCTACCACAAATTCCAAAAGGGTTTTTAATATTCAAATCGTTCTTTACACGTACAAAAGAGCATTGCTAAGAAGTCCATTTAGAAATTACAAGAAAGCTTAAAAGAGTATCATATGTCAGTGTGTTTATGACTTACAGATTGAGCTTCTCAGCCACTGCTGAATGCGAAGTCCAATGGTTCAAAACCTCTGCAGTCAAAATCCATCAAAGGAGCAAATTTTCCAGCGTCACTAAAGCAGCGAGTAAGTAAAAAGCCTCGGTTAGGGATCATAGTCACAATTCCTTCCCTTTTACAGAACTTACACTGATATATGACAAACACAATTGCATAAGAAGCAATTAATATAATTTAATACTAAACTCAATAATTTTAAACTGTTGCCGACTAAGCAATATATATAATGTCATTGGAGGACAACTAAGCAAGAACAATTATCCATAGCACTTGACACAAGTTGCTGAGAAGTGAGAACTGTCTTTTAACAAATCAACAAATTTGATTTGGGTAAGTAGTGATTTGCAACTAGTGTATGCTTTCCTGTCGGATGTTTAGATTATTGATAGTCCAATGACATAAGAAAGCCTACAGCTTTTTAGCTTTACATGTAAAGTATGTTATATTAACTGTTGAGAAAAAGTGACACCGGAACTGAAGCAAAACCACAACTAAAATATGAAATGCAATAAAAGATGACACATGGATTTAACGTGGAAAATCCTAATAGGGTAAAAACAACGGGCAAGGAAAGATACGTTTCACTATGATTGAAAATTAGGAGTTACACCTTCTCTAGTTACAAAGATTCTCTTGTGACTAGGAAATACCACAAACTCTCTAATAGACACACAAAGGACTAAAAGAAGATACAAGACACTTTATGTTTCTTGCTTTTGGAATGGGATGATGAAACTAATGAACTTCATTTCCCTTTTATATGCCTTACAAAGGGTCAAATGACAAAGAGTGACATTTCTTACTCATGTCAACCAAGAGCCTTAAACCAAAGAGCCACCTCATCTCAAATGGGAAAATGCCTTTTCAAGTCTAACAATATCCCACAAGAAGATTCGATTGAAGCTCAATCAGTCTTCACACTGTTATCCTTCCCTGCACTTCCATGTTACTTACATTTCTGCTAAGCCGCATGAGGATCGGCACCATATAAACTTGTCAACATTGATTGCTTTCATCAGATAATCTGCCACGTTATCATCAGTATGTATTTTCCGCATATCTACGTTCCGTCTACCACTTCTCCACGAACGAAGTGATACTGAACTCGAATATGTTTTTTTGTCTTTGATGAAATGTTGGATTCCATGGCAGATAACCATGCACACTGGTGTCACAAAAAAGATAGTTTTCTCTTTGTTTATGCCCGAGCTAAATCAAACAACATCTTCAACCATACTGATTCTTTGCTGGCTTGAGCAGCTGTAACATATTTTGCTTCCGTTGTTGACATGGCCACAACTGACTACAGTTTTGAAACCCAGCTTACTGTTCCGCCAGAAAGTGTAAACACATACCCGGTGGTTGATTTACTTCCGTCAAGATCACCTGCATAATCAGAATCAACATATCCTTAACAATTTAAATCTGAATCCTCACAACATAATGCCACATCTGAGGTTCCTTTGATGTCACTAAGGATCCCTCTCCACAGCGTTCCAAAGTTTGTCTACCAGTTTCTCATGTACCAACTCACTACTCCTACTGCATGTGCAATGTCTGTTCTTGTACAAATCATTGCAAACATTAAACTTCCCAATACCGATCATACGGTAACTCGAGACATCTCTATCCTCTCTTTTTACTGCTAGGGCACATCATGGAGATAACTTGACATTATAGGGAAACGGGTTGATACCGGCTTACAATCATTTCCAAAATGAACCTTTGCAAGTAATTGTCATCACATAACACTTTTGTGAATTCTGTGAAAGCCAAATTTTCCTACTAACTCTATCTCGGTGAATTTGCATCCCTAGAATCTTGTTTGCGGGTCCAAGGTCTTTCATCTCGAATTCCCTAGCCAGTTGAGCCTTTAATTTATTGATGCGATCTTTGTTGGGGCCTGCTACCAACATGTCGTCAACATATAACAGCAAAATGATAAAATCATCATTTCTAAACCTCTTAAAATATGCACAAGGGTCTGCATGTAGTCTGTTATATTCAAGGCTCCTGATGAAAGAATCAAATCTCTTGTACCAACATCGCCTGCTTTAAACCGTATAGAGATTTGTTTAACCTACAAACCAAGTTCTCTTTTCCTTTTTGTTTAAAACCTTCTGGTTGGAGCATGTAAATTTCTTCTTCAAGATTTCCATGAAGAAATGCAGTTTTCACATCTAGCTGCTCTAGATGTAAATCATATGTAGCACACATTGCCAGAACAACTCGAATTGTTGTCATTCGAACCACAAGGGAAAAAATTTCTTTGAAGTCGATTCCTTCCTTCTAAGCATATCCTTTAACCACCAGCCTTACATGATACCTCTCCACATGATCATCGCCATTTTTCTTAATCTTATACACCCATTTGTTTCCAATGGGTTTTCTACCTCCTGGTAGTGGCACAAGTTCCTACGTTTTGTTCTTATGAAGGGCTTTAATTTCTTCTTGCATTGCTTCCTTCCAGAACGACGCATCTGGATTATTCAGTGCTTCTTGAAGAGTTGATGGCTCTCCCTCCTCTGTAAGAAGACAATATGCAACGTTGCTCTCCATAACATAATCTGAGTGCCACCCTGGACGTCTTCTTTCACGATTAAGAGTACGGGTTGCTGGAGCTTGAGACTCATTTGTCTCATTCACCTCGTGCTGAGGTGCAGCTTCAAAAGAATCATTCGACTGAAATTCCTTTTCCATCTGTATTGATGTAGTTTCCCTTGTAGTGCTATCACCTTCTTTATTTTCTTGAATTTTGTCTTCCATAAAGACAACATCTCTGCTGACGACTACTTTGTGGGCAGTGGGGTCCCACAAGCGATACCCCTTTACTCCGTCAGCATACCCCAAGAACAAGCATTTTCTGGATTTTGGATCCAGCTTTGTAGTTTCTTGGGTATTGTACATCACGTACACAAGACTTCCAAATATATGAAGGTCTGAATAGTTTACCGGCTTTCCCGTCCACATCTCCATCGGTGTCTTCAATTCAACTGTAGTTGAGACGGTCGACCGATTTATACATTACATGTGGTATTAACTGCTTCTGCCCAGAACGATTTTCCCAAGCTTGCAGTTGCCAACATTGCTCTTGCTCTTTTAAACAAGGTCTTTTCATTCCGCTCTGCCACTCTAATCTGATGATGAGTATAATGCCCTGTAGTGAACTGCCTTTAGAATCCTTCTGCATGGCAAAAAAGATCAAATTCATCACCAGTGTATTCACCTCCATTATCCGTCCTTAAACACTTGATCTTCTTTCCATAATCAAGTTCAACTCGCGCTTTGTAAACTTTGAAAACTTCAAACACATTAGACTTCTTCTTGATTGGGTACACCCAACATCTCCTATAATAATCATCAATAAGAGATAAGAAATACTTTGCTCCTCCCAGGGACTGAATTGGTACTTGCCACACATCAGAGTGAACAAATTTAAACGAAAACACATCTAGAATTTAGATTCCTTGAATTCAGCGATGCTGCTTCTGATAACATACTACCATAACAGGTACAGAAACCTTTTAGAGGTACCAGGAATTAGCTTTCCTCACCACAAGATCTTCATTCCTTTTGTTCCGACATATGTCCAAGCTTTCTGATAGTGCCAAGAAACTGGCAACTCTATGACATCGGACTATGTGAAAGACACCAATTGCTTCTTCATGCCTCCTCCATTATCTCTCCATTCAGCTGGAATAAGTTTGAAACCAACCATAATCTCCTTTCATAAGTACCAGTGCTCCTTTATAGTACTTTCATGATCTGTTTGTATTTTCCACCGTACAACCAAGATCATCCCGTTGCCAAGAGACAATAGATTCTTTTGTCAAGCCCTCAACGTGTCGCACGTCCCAATAGTACGAACGTACCATCCTAGCATCTTCAACCCTGACACTATCAATTCCAATGATCTTTAGTTTCATGATCATTAGCCACTGTCTCAACACACACAACAACTCATCCGCCTCCAGAGATTGCTATTGGTGCGCGCGACCCACATCTCTCGTTCCTACCCACCACGAGCGCGCGGATCATGAAAAAGAAGCGCCTTATCAAAACAGCAATACATCACAGCAACCAACAACACACTACGAGCGACACACCACACACACACTTGCACCACCACGCACCTGCGAGAGCGCGCGCGCGCAGCGTAGCGACGTCTACGCCATCTCACCTACCACCCCCCAGCTATCGTCTCCTCATTTTTCACACACCTATATCTATATCTCTCTACTATCTCTCCTCTCTCCACGCACACAACACACACACACCTCTAAAGAGTGAACCCAAAACACGAGAGAGAGCGCTTTTTTCCGGAGTGGCGGCGGGCGAGTGAGAGGAGGAGAGAGTGAGGAGGAAGAGCCGCGCGAGTGCGTTGTGACCTCCCAACCCTGCGCGCTGAGGAAGGACCCACCCACACCCCTACCCTGTCCTTTGACTGGAGTTTGTACTGTCCGTCCCTATTGTTGCGCCTATTTTCTTCTTCCAGAACAGAGGCTGCGACATCATCGAAGACTAAACAGTCTGTAAGAACATTATTGGTTAAGTTAATGATGACTTAGTCATATGAGTCAGGTAAACTCTAAAGTAGAATTTTAGCACGTTCCTGTGGATCTATTTTACAATCCAAAGAAGTGAGTTGAGAAAATAGAGTATTCAGGTTATTAACCTGCTCAGTCACTGAAGTAGATTCCGTCATGCGAAGAGCATAAAGTTTCCTCTTAAGAAATTTTTTGTTGTGGAGCGTTCTTGCCTTGTACAATCGAGCAAGATGATCCCAAATCTCCATTGCAGTCTTCTTCTCCTTTATGCTTGACAAAACTCCATCTGCTAGTGCCAGATGAAGTTTTGCTATAGCATTTCCATCCATCTCGTCCCATTTACTATCATCCGTGACCTCAGCTGGCCTTTCACCAATGACCGCTAAACATTTATCCTTTCTAAGGATAGCCTTCATCTTTAATTTCCACAACGAGAAATTATTCCCATTGAATTTTTTGATTTTAAATTTCGTCGCCATTGCTACAATCACAATCTGCTTTTCGACAAAACTACTATTTGTTAAGAATAGTAACGGGCACCTTTTAGGTGCATATATTCTTATTTATCTTTTTGATGTGGAGGGTCCACTTATAAGTGGCAACCACAAAGCATACGATAAATAACTATACACACACCTAAACTTAGCTCTGATACCACTTGTGGTATATCCTATATCATAACACGGGGTCGATTCTTGGATTTGGCTAGTTTCTTAGAGAGAGAAACACTTGAGAGAGAATATCTAGAGAGAGAAAGTGGTTTTTTCTAAGAAAATGAGTAAAATGACTAGCTGCCTCTTCAAAGTTGTGAAGAGGCTTATATAGTACAAACAATATACCGGTCTTAGTAACCCGACATAAACCGAAAAAATCAGACAAAAACTAATCAACTACGAGCTATAATAAACGGTAAAATACACGGGGTGACCGAGTCTTTTTCTAATATCTAACAATCTCCCCCTAAGGGAGGACACCCCTGAAAATACCAAACTTTAATCACTTCAGTCTTTAGCTCGTAGACATTTGATATCTTGTACATTTTGGATAGAAATCTTTTAGATTATCATACCTTGACTTTGACAGTGATCTTGATATGCTTTCTTGAGACAAACGCCCAAACAAAATCATACAACAACTATGTGATGATTCGCCTCTTGTGCACTTGTGAGGAAATACATGACACAGAGTTTGCGGAGGAAGCTTTGACACCTTTATGAGGTCTTCATCATAACATCATAACAAAGTGTAGTGTCGTGTCTAGCATTCGGTATTAACTTGACATTTACCGGGAACTGGGTATCTCCATCTCTATCTTTAAAATATCCTGTAATGAAAACAGTTAGCAATAAAGATAAAATTAATTTAAAAGACAGTCTAAGTGTTTTCTTATGAAAGACTTTTGTAACACTTCGAGATTTTTGAATTGTTTGTCAAAATGATCAAAAACCGTGTCAATTCTAATACGGGAACAAGATTGATTCACACAGAATCGCCCCATCGTTTCTTATCCAGTGTCACAGAGATGATTCATATAGAAACACACAAGTACCTACCTAGAGCACACTTTATGTAGGCTCTAGCAAGGATTTTCATCTTCATTGTGAAAAACCATCGTTTCATTCACTCGGGATGTTCTGGCAATACACCAATGATAATGCTAGGACGTCATAGAAGAGACTTGTTTTCCAACAGTGTGTGAAAGATAAGATAATGGATATGTGTCCAAGGAGATTATTACGATCTCGTTGGCTCTAGACTCAATAGTGCTTTTTGACACACTAGTAATCGAAAGGCTGGAGAAGACTGCCACCTGTCAATATCAACTAACTCGGAGTGAAGAAAGTCAATAGATTACCATTGTTTAGTCTCCGTACTAAATGGAAACATAAATCTTTTGAAAGATTTTTGAGTGGCTAGGGAGGTTTTTGTGGCATTTGCATCATCACTGGGTCCATGTAATGTTGTCTCAATGTCAGCAATCATCTTAGTGATTCTGGAAGGCAATAAAATGAATTGACCCGGTTTCTGCCTAAGTGAAGAGGGCTTCTTTCTTACAACCCTTGATCTTGTAATTTCAACTATGATTATATCTCTATATCACAAATGGACATTATCCCTACCGGGGGGGGGGGGGACCCCCAAACTCCCTATTGTATATGGGTTTTTATTCCAAGTACGAAGCATTTCTCAGTCGGGACAGGCTGTTCAAACAATGTATTCCCATTTACTTCCGTTTAAATTGCATAACTAAGACTTCTACCTAACTAGTGGATTGTACCATTGGTGATCCCTTCCGTTATGGATGGATTAATTGGGAATAGTAACCTAACCTTACCAACCGTATAATCCTCCAATTAAGATGAAACAATGCATGGTCGCATTTCCGTTCTTCCAACCTAACACAAAACGACACCCCACACCCCCCACCCCACCCGAACCCCCCCTATCACACCCCACGAACCCCACACTACCCCACCACTCACCCCGACCACACACAACACCCCCACCCAATGCCCTCGATCTCTCTCTCTCTGACGTACACATCACACTCATTACTCTAATCTGACACCCTAACAAACATATTCATACATAAGCCAACCACATACCATAAATAGTTAATTTCATTACACACCCAAGGTAATGTGATGATATAGGGGGAAGATAGCAAGGGGGGAGGGGAGGTCGTGAGTGGGTGGGTAGGGTGTGGTGGTAGGGAGGGTGGGGGGAGCAGGTGGGGGGGGGGGGATATGTTGAGGTGCGAGTTTGGTGTGTAGATAGGTGTTGGTTGGTGAGGGTTGTCAGAATGTAGAGTTGATAAGAACTCTCCACATCCCCAATTCAAAATGTCTTCAGGGAGATTCCTGTAATAAGACGTATGCTTTACAGCTATACTTTGGGTAGAGTATATGAGACCTAATAATTACATGTTATTATTATACACATATTTTAATCACATTTTCTCCCCTTATCAAAATTTTTAAACCCTTTGACATTGGATATTAATTGATTTAAAATATGTTTATAAAATTTGGGAGAAAAGTGTGGCCTTTATTCGCAAGTCCCATGTAAGAGAAAAAACCCCAGAGACATATAACTGCTCCCCCTCAATCGTTGAGGGATATAAATTACTCCTACACTTAATCATCAAGAGATTAACTAGCTACTAATGTACAAGGTATATTATTCACAATAAGAAATAAGATTGACCTTTTGATTGTAATGACGATGTCGTCACGTTGTTCTGTTGATCAGCCTGTAGTCAATATCTCTTATTCTTCCTCCAACAAAGCTTTCTAGAATTCGATAGAGCCTTCTGAACTGTAAAAAAAAAAAATCTTTTCTCGATTGCTGACACACACACACTTTGCTTCTTCTCTTGACCATCCTCTGACCACTTCCTAGTCTCCATGCCCTTATTGTACTCGTACAGATGAAAGTCTTTAACCATTTGGTCCAGCTTTTCCATGACTCTTGTCAACGTCCCATCACTAAACTTGTGAAGCTCATTCAGCCTCATCAGCTTTCTTTGATCATTTCTGTCTCTGTAGACAACTGCTCTTGGCTTAGGGACGATCGTATAGTCTTCTTTGAAGTAATAGTCGGCTGCATCCCAATTAGGACGTTCAAGGTTGATCTTTGTTTGATAACTTTCAATCCCGAGCTGTAAGTCTCCCACACGATTTCTGATCACCAGGTTTCTTATCCACATGTTGACTGCCGTGTGAAGACTAGTCTTGTCTGTCTTGGGCAGATGGTTGAGCTTTTCTTGAATATTGAGAAGGAACAGATCTTCAAAATCATTTGGATGAAGATTTTTGAAATCCTTTTCCGAGATCTTGTATTCTTGGTAATCAACTCGGTGAAGAATTATTTCTCTTAGGTAGTTGTATCCATATTTTTCAAACACTTTGACACTGATCACACTAAGAATTCGCATCTGCGATCTGACTGCTTCACGATCAGAGGACTCACTGTGTTTGTTGATATAGAATTCCTTCCTCCTAAACCACCAGTGAGTGATGCCATAGACCGCACTGATGTCATATTCGCGTTCACTCTCAACCCACAATGATGGAACTAATTCTTCAAGGCCAAAGTCTAGGTAACGAGCGGCTTTGAGCTTGGATATGGATAAGGTAATTTTTTGGCTCTTTTCTCACCTGACATCAGATAATCCAGATCCTTATTGAAGAAGAATTATTGGTTTGAATAGTTCCTTACCTGGTGGTCCCTCCTAAGGGCAGTGGTTCGTATATACTTTTGTGGAATTTGATGACCCCAGGATTACTCAAGTCAACCTATTTGTCATCCCCCCCCCCCACCCCCCAGCTTATGCATTCATCCATAGATATTGAAGAAAGAACACTGTTCTTAAGAAATGCTTTAACAAGTTGAATGCTGACCTTCTTAAATCAGCTGTTTATTAGAGCTTCTTTCTTCCTGTTCACTACTCTGAACCATTTGATGAAAGACCCAATCAACGTCCTTCCTTGAAAGATAGAGAGAGTTCCTCAGGAAACTGTTAATACGTGGTGTCGTATGCCATTTGCACCCCAGTTATATTTCTGGTTCCGGGAAGTCATTTGGGGGAATGGTCCATTCTGGTTCAGGTGTAGCAGGTCTCTCGCTTTCTGGAATCGGCTTAAACCATGTAGTGGTCGACACCTTGGGAATGTGAGCGTTGTCAGTGTCCTCCATATCTGAGTCATTCCCTTTATCACGCATTGAAATGTCATCTTGAAGAATTATTAGAATGATCGATTCGGGATCAGACTGTGCATGAAGAGTCAAAACCAGCCCTCTCCTTGTGTCAGTGATCTGCCATCCGAGTAGAGGAAAGAGCTGGATGTTGTTTAGAAGCAGATGCCCTCTGATCCCTTGGTATACTTTGAACTTAGTCACTCATCTTTTGGAAGAGGTTTAGCTGACCCAGAAGCGTATATGGAACACTCTTCTTTTCTTTGTTTGACCTACCCTGGTTTTAATCCACTGAAGGGCCTTTATCATCAACATCATCGTCCTTCATCATCATCACTATCATTGCTTTCCCTCTGAGGTCTTTACCCTTGTCTGCAAACTACCTTATCCATGTGCAACTTTTCACCTTGTCTATCAAAGCTTCTATAAGAGCATGGTTATAGATTGGTATTTGGCAGTATTTCTGTTGGCAGACTATCTCCCTATTCAGTGATTAAAGAGAGCACTTCTTTAGATCAAATTCTTCAAGATCAACTTTATAATCAGTTTACCTGATGGAGTAATTTGACTCTTGTTTCTCCTCGATCTTGTTCCTTTTTTGGCTCTGAATAATCTCCTTCGGACTCTTTCTGATTCTTGATTTCTTAACAAACTCTTGGGCCCAGCAGACCACAGATGTATTTTCACGATAAAATCTGCAGTGTGTCGTTCAAGAATCTTAAGGAGAGCATCATCAAGTTTTGTTCCTAGATATTTATCAACAGCCGTAGGAACTTGGGATTTGATAGAAGCCAAAACATCAGCCTGGTGATCAGTCTTCTTTACTTCAGACATCTCCTGCTCCAGTCTTGCCACTCTTAGCTGAAGGGCGATGAATGGAGTGATCTCTGGGAGAGATGTTGTGATTGTTGTAGCTTCTGTGTTGATTGGAGGAGGTGTGACCAGTGATGACGGCTGAGTAGATGAGACATCTGTGAAGGGAGCAATCACTGGAGGAGTTGACACACACACACACACCTGATGAATCGTGTCAGGTATAGGTGGAATCATACTCCTCTCTAACGAAGAAGATTTCTCCTGATTCGTCTTCGGTAGTGGTTTGTCATAAAGAAATTGATCCCCAAAGTTAAAAGTGTCATCGAGATTTTTCATGGAAGACATAGAACCAGACTGACTTTCTGGTTTATCATCGATGACACGTTCGTCTGTTATGAGCTTCAGGTTTTCATGAACCTTTGGGTAGGCTGTAGCGAGGAATTCATCATCCATGTGCTCAGGGTTTGGTCCAGCAAGAGACACATGTAATTTTCCAGAGTCTGATCCAGTCTGGTCTTCTTTCATGGGCTCAGGGTCTGGTCCAGCCAAAGCCTCATGCGCCTTTACAGGGTCTGATACAGGAATGCTTACTCCTGATGTTACGGTAGACGAGTCTACTTCTCCTTGATCTTTGTCATCTTTAGGAGCAGCGGTTTCTGTTTCACTTTCTGTTCGTTCTGAATCCGACGTGGATGAAGATTCATGGATCACCTTATCTGATGTGTCATCATCGGGTTGAGAAGAGGGTCCAGTTGTCGAATCAGGAGGAGTTTGATCACGCCTAACAAGGATAAACTGATCAGTAGTTCTTTTCTTCTTTGACAGATCGACCAGGGAATGAGCTACTTGTTCTTCAGTTACAACGGCCTTTCCCTTTCCCACTACTTCATGCAGTTTGGGAGTTGCTTCTGACACTGGATCCCTGATTTTTACTCCTCCAATAGGTGCCCGACCTTCTCCCTTTTCTTGATGCGCTTCCAAAATCATCTTCTTGGCCAGTTCGAGATCAGGATCATCATCTTCT
>BQNB010095682.1:0-25808 GCA_026074375.1 Tanacetum coccineum
TTTGCCATTTTTGATCCGTTTTGGGATGAATTGGGCCTTTTTAAGCATAAATTGATATGTATAGTTTAACAACTATCACTTATCCTTTTTATTTTCTTTTGATTTTCTCTTTGCTTCCCCAAGGACAAATTAATTCGGGGGCGAGTATAGCTTGTACTCGGTTAACAAAAACTAAGCCGTTTTAGAGATGTTTTTGAGCTAACAATGTAAAAGAAGAGAGGAAGCTTGTTCTTTTTCGTCTCTTGTTGGTTGTTTGTGATTTTTGTCTAGGTTTTCCGGATTTTGGAAGCTTCATGGTTCAAATTTGTGGAAGGACAAAACAATTCCTACAATTTCCATCGATGGTCTCCAATCTTCTCTTCATAAAGTGAAAATCTCTTATCCTTGTTTTTATCGAACTAACATCTATTCTTTTGGCATGACCATAGAATTTTTGTTAAAGATTCCTTTTGACTCTTATTTTTAAACTTTGAGGACAAAGTTTCATTTTCGTTTAGGGAAGGATATCTTCGATATTGACTTGCACTTCACGCAACCTTGTTTGAACCTTTTTGAATTACCTTTTTGAGAAAAAAAGTGAAAATTTTTAAATTTTTGCTTACAAGAAGAAACTCAAAATAAGCTTAGTTTGGGGAAAAACACCACTTTTTGGTAGTCCGTTGGTGAGAAATATGAGTTAATTTTGACTTGACCGGGTGAAAATGCCCTAGCTAGTTCTTTAACCTACCTTTTGTAGGGCCAAGCTTTCACAAATCCTATTGCATTGGATTTTAAAATGTGAAGAACAAGAGATGATGTAGTTAAATATAAGTGTATTTGCTTAAGCAAGGTTTATTTGGAAAACCTAAAGCTTATATGAATGATTTGTGTCTTTTTACTCCCATAAGCTCTTAACACACTTAATCATACGTGCTCTTTTTAATTTAGCTAAGTCAACCAATGTCTTTAGAAAAAGTCTTACATTTTGAAAAAGAATTCATTTTAATATGTAAGTAAGATTTTTGGTTTCAAATTTATAAGTTGATTTTCTAAAATGAAATTTTTCCATTCATCAAAAAGATAATTATAAAAAGAATGCCAATGAAGCATTTCTAATGCAAAAGCATTATTTTTCGTGCCAATGAAGCATTCGCAAAAATAGAATAACAAAAGCTATATGTAGTTTTTAATCGTTGGCGTATCCATGTTGAGAGAAAGACTCGGATGGGGTCGCAACTAAGGATTAAAACTATGTACGTAGGATCAAGGTTCGTAGGCATTCATCACTAGGGAGCCGGGCCTAGGTGATGATTGCAACTAAGGGACTTTGGATTCTAGGCTTTGTAGGAAAAGGTGTTGTCGCGATAACCCACAAACGTTAGCAGCGGAGTGGGGGTTCGAACTAAGAACACCGGTTGTTGTTGCGATATCCTATTTGGGAGAAAGGCCTAAGTAGGGGTTCGAACTAAGAACAACATCCCCCCCCCCCCCCCCCCCCCATTCCTATTGAAAAAAAAAATAATTATAGTACATGGAAAATAAAAAGAATGGTTAAAAATTTCATTTTCTCAAATCAATTTATAAGTTTTGTTTCCTAATCTCTTTTAGCTTTGAGTCGAGGTTTATCTATGTTATTAACATTTGAGCTCACAAGGCTTATTTGTAAAGCTTAGATGAATTTCAACTATGAAGATAAATTGATCTATGGTTGAGTTAAAAAGAGTGCACACATCTTAATCATTAATTTATTCCCGGGAGTGAAAAGTTCACAAGTTGTAAGTATAAGAGCTTAATCATTTGGACTTATATTGACAATGATCTTGTTTAATAGCTTTGTTTAGTCTAGTGAAAAGTCAAGGATGACGAATTTTCCTCTTTTGTGCTCTATTAATCGGGAGTAGCCTATTTCAATGAGCCTAAAAGTTGCAAAGTTGCAATGATTGCCATTAATGTGTTTTAAGAGATTAAATGTTGAGAAAAGCAAAAGTTGTTTAAAAAAGGTGATTCATAAAAGATGAAAACAAGGGCATTTTGGAAACTTACTAGTTTACAAAGTGTACACTTCATAACATTGCGTGAGGACACGGCAATCCTTTAGTTTGGGGAATTTTGATATTTGCTTAATTGTACATTAAATTACCCGGGATTTTGCCAAATAAAAGCCATAAAAATGCCAAAAGAATAGAAAATGTGTGCTTTTGTGTCCAATTGTGCAGGAAAGGATTAAAATGACAAAAAGAAGCAAAAACAGTCAGAAACCGACAAGGAACGAAAGAGACAAGAACAAGAGTGAAGAATCAGCCAAAGATCAAAGCCGGATCAGCCCGACACAGCAAGAAAGACAGTCAAAGGAAGAAATAATAAAGTCAAGTTGACAAAGACTGTGAAGACTTTGAAGGCCCAATCCTAGCCCAGTTACAGCCAATCTCAGCCATTGTACACACAAAACCCACCTGAACCTTATTGGGCCTTAAAAAGCCCAATAACATAAGCCTAAACCTTATTGGGCCCAGACACACCCAATTGGGCCCAATACACAATCCCAAACCCAATGGGCCCAATACAAAACCCAAGCCCAATAACCTTTTTATAAAACATAAGGACCAAAAATGTTAATTTTTAAACTTATTTTATAAAGAAAAAGAGCTAAAAAGAGTCCAGGGACTGAAACTGCCAATTGGCATTTCTTTTACAATTTTAAAAGCCAAGGGCTGGTTTTGCAATTTACCAAAACCCTTTTAGTTATAAAACGCAGGGACCAATATTGCAATTTCCCAAACCCTTCTTAATTCTTTTGTTATAAAACCAGAGGGACCAAAAGTGCCACTTTCCAAACTCATTTATAACTATTTTTGGGCTTTAAACAAAATGAAAAGAGAACCAAAGTTGGGGGGGCACTCTTGCCTCTTCCCCATACTTCTCTTTTAAACCTGCGAACCACTTGGGTACTACAACCCGTTTACCGCCAAAACCACCCTTCCCTCTCCCACTGTTTTCACTCCCAAACCACCTCCCTAGTACACTTCCCAGCTCACCCATACCCTTTCCCCACTTACCCTGCCCCTATAACCCTTCCCTGTTGCCAATACACACAACCCGACGATCCCCATGAATGGTGAGATGATGTAACAAGCCAATGGAAGGCTAGGATTACTTGGGAAAGATTCTTCTCTTCACAGCAAACACAACCCAAGGCCAAGAGTAGAGTTTGGACCTCTATAAAAGAAGAAAGAGCAAGCCGAAGTCCACAACCCCTGTTTTTTCCTTTTCTTAGTGTAAAATTTAATTAAGTTTGTTTTAAGATTATTATACTCAGTTGTTTTAAAAGCTTTATGTTGTAATATTTCTGTTCTTAATATAAAAAGTTAAGAGTTCTTGTGAAATTACTATTGTCAAAATTTCAAGTATAAGTTAAGTTGTTTAATTCTGTTTAATATAATGTTGTTTAAGTCTGTTATTAGCTGATTTTAGATTTCATAAGATTTAGTTTAAGTAATTTCAGTCTCTCATAAAATTTTGTCATCTATTAAGTATAAAGCTAGTAGAGTAAGTAGCTTATTTTTCTAAATAAGCTACAGTTTTTTTTGTTCAATCAGCTTTATTAATCCAATACAAACAGAAGTAGATAAAGAGTTCAGGTTGTTTTAGTTTTTATATAGATTTTAAGTGCCAAATAGTTTTTGACAGGTTACATAAAGGAGTGTTTGGATTATGCTTACTTTGACACTTTAAGTCAATCTTACTTTGTCCAATCTTGTGAGTTAGCTGTGTTAAGGTATTACACTAAGTTTAGATTAGTTTTTAAAAGTTAGTAAGACAAATTTAAAAGTTTAGAGAAGTATTTTCTTGTGCCAGCACCAGGGCAAGTTTCACACTGTAATAGGTTTAGCTTTTAGGATTTTAAAAAGCATTTTAGAGTCCAAGGTTGTTTAGTGCTCACTTAGTGTCATCTAGTGAAGAATTAGGTCTCAAAGTGTAGCTTGTTTTTGAGTGCATTGCCATTTGCATCAGCAACAAAGTAGATCAGCAACATCTATAGCAGCACTTTGATCCCTAGCTTAATACTCCTTGTTGAATTTTCATATTTAGTTAGAATTTTGCAAAAGCTTTAATCTAGGTAGATTCAAGGAACTTAGTTGAGCTTGTTTTCAAAATTTCAGAACTTAAAATTCAGTAATAAGCTTGTTAGCTTATTGGAAAAAAGCTAAAAAAATTGTTTCCTAAAACCTTGCACTTTTCCATCTTAATTTTCTTTCTAAAGTTGTTAACTCTAGGTAAATTTTAGTTTAAATCCCTTTAAAACACATCTTAGGCATTAATAAGCATCTTTTAGTTTCAGCTTTCATCAAGTATTAAGCTCAAAATAAGCAAAAATCCAAAAAGTTAGTCAAACAAGCACTTTCTGTGACAGAATCTAAGTGCTTAATTTTCTAGCTTATTCCTTTGTTAAAAGTTCATATTGCTTTTATTAAAGTTGTTAGAAATGAGCTCCTTAGTAACTTTTTAGTTTTGAGTTTTAGCTGAAAAGCACTTTTTAATAAGCAAAAATAAGCCAAATTCGTAGGGTCTGTTTGGTAGTTTTCTCATAGTTAAGGGGCACCCGTTTCTATTGTAGTGTAAAATTCCAAATATTAGCCCGCCTACCCTGTAGTTTACTTTCTTTCACTTTCTACCCTGTCTTTCTTAGGATAATAAAATAGTTTTATATTTTTCAAATTAGTTTTAAATAATTAGGTTAAAGTTTTAATTGAATAAATTAGGGTTCAATTGAGCAATATAAATTGGGGCTTTTTGTTCCATAATTTTTCTGCACCTTTGAAGTTTATAAAAACCATTTTTCTATATTTTTCCAATTAAAGTTGTATTTTCTAGAAATTTAAATAGATTTTAGTGATTACTTTTTCTTAGATAAATCATAAAAAATAGAAAAATAGTTGAAAAATTAAAATTCTTTTTGCATTAATTTTCATTTTAAATCTAGTATTTTTGAAAAATAAAAGAAAAATTTTAGTGTTAATTTTTAGAAAAAGTTTATTTTTGATAAATCATTAAATCTTAGAAAAATCATAGAAAATTCAAAAATTCATAAAAAATTCTAATTCTTTTTCCTAAAATTTTCATTTTAAATTTGTGATTTTTAGGTATAAAATTTGTTAAAAGTTGTGCCTTAGTTTTTAAATTTCAGTTTTAGCTTGCGTTTAATACATTTTTTGTGCATTTAATTTACGTGCCTATTCTCATTGTTTCTTTTAATTCTTGCTATTACATTTGTAGTGTAATCACAAATCAAATATCAGATTTATAATTACAAAGCTCGAATCCGAATTATTCTAAAATTCTCAATTCACGATTTCGTTGGACCCGACCCGAGGATAAGCACTTCCCGGATAAAAATATACAAATTGTGTTTTATTTTGTGAGATTTCTACCTTATATTTCTCTTGGTTGAGAAGTATTTTGGAAAGAAATTCTTACGAGATTAATACTATATACGTATATAAATTTGACTACACCAGTATCCTTTCTACACAATCACGTTTCCCTAGATGTCTTCGCAAGCAATAAAGAAGCTAATTTTCTAGAGCCTAACGCGCACACCCATTAACAAGAAGCAATATTAAAAGGATCTACAAATTAAGTTTCATGCAATCATAAGCAAACACTATAAGATCTAGCCTAGCATGTTAAAAGGAAGCAAAGAACAACAATTAATCAGACAACACATAGACATATTGAAAGATTAAAGGATAAAGAACTTCACTTGATTCAAACACGAAGTTAAAGGTTGATACAAAAGGGTTTAAACCCTAAAATCGACCTAAAACCTGATAAAACTTGTACCCTAAGAATGACTATCGTCTCCCACAAGTTTCACACAAGTTCCACACTTTAAAACCCTAAAACTAAGTTTGTATATATAGAAAAACAAAGCAACGCCGTGGCTCCGCCGATTCTTTTAGGGCTTCTTTAAGTCGGTTACGTTCTGACGCCATCAAAATAATCCTAACGCCGTCGCAAATAATCGCGATGCCATATGCCCTTTTCTTCTTCACTTTGGTGTAGAGTTGTAATCTCATTCTTTTCTTCCCCAAATGAGCCTAAATCACGTGTATTTCCTCCAAATGCCATCTAAGTGCTAAAAATACAAAAAAAATGATTAAGCACATATTTTAGTGATATTTGCATGATTTTGGGGGTTAAATGACCTCGAAAAAGTGTATAAAATGACACCTTATCAAATACCCTATACTTGGGATTTGCTTGTCCTCAAGAAAATAGGCTTTTCTACCTAGTTCATAGCAATATCAAGGGCATTTAACTTACTCTTTAAAGGTAATTTATGACACAACCAATTAGACCTCGTAATTAAAAGCACGAAAATTATATACTAGCACCTAAAATAAGTGTTTGGATCTCTCTTTCTCTCAGGTGTATAATGAATTATAACAATATGGGAAACGGAAAATTAACACTCATTACCTGTCATAGCATACAAATTACCATAAGCTTGGTAAATGATCAAACCTTCACCACTGTGGCGTAAGCACCTAGGAATTACTATCAAAGAGGTCTTTAAAGGTTTGTGATGTTTAGGTGTAAGTCAAACAGAAACGGATGTGATATATTTGGGTGGAT
Organism: Tanacetum coccineum; assembly: GCA_026074375.1. Taxonomy (NCBI): domain Eukaryota; kingdom Viridiplantae; phylum Streptophyta; class Magnoliopsida; order Asterales; family Asteraceae; genus Tanacetum; species Tanacetum coccineum. The sequence continues at coordinate 6,616 of BQNB010095682.1, forward strand.
TTACGGTGGTGGTGAGTTAATTAAATACAAGAATACACGTAAAGGCGTTGTTAAGCCAAGACTCGACCACACTAGGACAAAGATATACAAACTATACACCACACTCTTTCTTTTTCTTTCTGACACTATCTTGACATAAATGTAAACATAAGCAAGATGACAGCCTGTACATTTTTTTTCGTTTTGCTAATTTTTTTTGAATTTATTTTTCTCTTTTTTTGTTTCTTTTCACTTTTTTTCTATTTTTTTCGTACACTTTTTCTCTGCCATTTGCTGAAACTTAAAAATACATGACTTGGGGTTTATAGACCGCTACACTTGAGTTTTAGAACTCATAAACATAAACTAACTAATGACCCGAATTGAAAGGATCAAAATAACAAGGAGTGTATTAAGCACATACGGGGATAATAATTTGACTTTCTTCCCCATTTTCTCCATAAAATAAAAACTACCATGTGTAACATCTGTGATTTAATCAGGTTAGTGATACCTTTAGAAATGGCTAAGAGTTCATTTTGTATGATTCTTGTGTGCTATGTGTATTATATGTGTGCTAAGTGGTTTGAATAGGTGCATGATATTGTTTTGAGGTGTACGATCATCTCATTTTGAGTGCATTTGTGTTTGGTGATGAGTATTCCATTTGTTCACTTATAGTGATAATGGAAAGGAAAGGCGAATTGCATGTAATGCTACGTAAATAGTTGAATGAGTTTGTGTTAAACGGTTTTGGGAAATGTGTCATGTTGAAAATAAGTGAAGTGAGTGAAATTTAGATATTTAGGGTAGATTTTCTAAATATAGAAAGTGAAATGTGAAATGAAAAGTTATTTTTAAAAAGTTAAGTAAGTTGCGTTTATGTAAAAAGGTTTACCTAAATTAGCTTAGGTTTTTATGAAAACTTAAGGTAATGAAGATAATTTGCAATGTCACGAATGGGTGCATCGCCAATTTTGTCCGAAACGACCTTCAATAGCGTGTTGATCCTGTTGAAGACTTCATCTTGTTGTTGCTTGAGTTGGGTCCCAAGACTGGACAATCTTTTTTCTTGATGAGAATCAAAATCGGATAACACCCTTTCAAGTTTTGACTGAATATTGGAGGCGTACGTTGAGAATGAGCCACTTTCTGGACTTGTAAAGGTTAAAGTTTGAGCCCAATTAAAATTTGGCTTATTCTTTCAAGCATGAGTAGCTTCGTTAAAATTTCTTGACCCTTGGTTTGTGGTGAACGGCTTACCTCCCACATAATTGTTATGCGAGGATGCATAATCACAAAAGCTTGCTCGGGATTTTTCATGCAATATTTGAGTGTCGCGAGGACAACTGCAAATCTTGCATGAAGAAGCGATTTTGTTCACTTGAACGGGTGATTTAAGAGCAAGGTGAGCTTCCATCAAGCGTTGTACTTGATTTTCGAGCTCAATGAGACGACAGTCGGACGTACTCAGGACATCTTGAGGCAAAGAGATTGCCTTGACCGGTTTAGCGAAGTCTCTTGGGTCATTCCAACTTTCGTTGTCATAGAGGGCGAGGTCCTCTTATAGTGCCCAGGATTCTTTAGCATTTTTGTCACATAGCTTACCATCGGCCGATTGATCGATGGTTCACCTTGTGGTGGGATTGAAATGGTCATAAAAGATTTGGACTTGGAGCCAAAGATCGATACCATGATGAGGGACTTTTTGGAGTAAGTCCTTGAAACGAGTCTATGCTTCTGAGAGAGATTCACTTTGATTTTGTTGGAACATCAATAAGTCATTTCAGAGTTTAGAAGTCCTTCTCGGTGGAAAGAATTGAGCAAAGAAACGGGTAGTGAGATCCTCCCAAATGGAGATGGATCTCGCAGGAAAACGTTCAAGCCAATTGCTAGCTTGAACGCGAAGGGAAAATTAAAATAAACGCAGTCGCGTCCTTTCCGTATTTGCAACATCAAGGTCAAGTAAGTCCATAAGTTTTAGAAAATCCTTAAGATGTTGATTTGGATCCTCAGACCGAATTCTGTGAAATGACCATTCGTTTTGCACCAACCAGATGGTGTCGGATCGTAGATGCACCACATTGTTCCCATCGGGGAGTTCAATGGTGTTTCCATAGCCCTTGTGGCTTGGTCTGGAATAATCTCCTAATGTACGGATAGGGTTTTCGTCTCCGAAAAGAGAAGGTTTTACAAAACAAAGGGAACAAAAAAAAGATCGACTACAAGAAAGCTAATGGACAAGAAAATAAAATTCTCACTTGATGGGAATCTAGTGAGTAGACCTAAGCTAAATAGAATTCGGAACCTAGACTATCCCCACGCAGTGGCGCCAAAAACTTGATGCGGGTTTTGAAAACTCACAAAAGTTTTACAATCCCTAGCAAATGTACCTAATTGTGCGGTGTTGTATAGGCAAGACTCAGGGGTTGTTATCGTTCTCTAGGGGAATAGTTTGTGAAGGCTAGAATTAAATGTAAATAAGGTCTAAGGGTTGAAAAAAGATTATTTTTGTATTTTTATATATTAAGAAAGTAAGTAAAATCTCGGGTTTGAAATGGGTTTTGTTTTAAAGCTAATTAACTAATAAACTAAATTAAATCTAAACTAACTATGTGGAAACTCGTATATAGGTAAACAAACGTGCTCACTTAATCATGCATTACTCATTAGTTTGATCCTCCTAATCCTATTGCCCGAATCGCTTAGTGTGTAATGTGTAAGTATTTTCTAATTCACAAGCGAATTACACGAACCCATTTTCTATGCAATATTCCGTTAAAACAACGCACAAGTAAGGTAGTATGAAGACTATTACAAGGCCCTAAAAGTACATTACACGCATTCAAACATTTAAAAGCGTGATCAATAACCATAGTGGTAGCAAGGTAGTATGAAGACTATTACTATGATATCCTTTCTACACAATCACGTTTTCCTAGACGTCTTCACAAGCAATTAAGAAGCTAGTTTTCTAGAGCCTAACGCGCACACTCATGAACAAGAAGCAATAGTAAAAGGATTTACAAACTAAGTTTCATGCAATCATAAGCAAACACTAATTAAATTTAGCCTAGCATGTTAATTGAAAGTAAATAACAAATAATCAAACAATACATAGACATATTAAAAGATTAAAGGATGAAAGGTCTTCACTTTAATTAATCATGGAGTAATTGGTGGGTACAAAAGGGTTTGAGAACCCTAAAATTTGCCTAAAAGCTGATAAAAACCGTGCTTCTAAAAAACCCTACGAATTCCCCTCTTAAAACACAAAATTTAGGGTTTGTATATATAGGAAAATAAACCCAACGGCGTCATTTGTAAGTTGCGACGCCGTCAGCCCGCGAATCTTCTTAGGGTTTCTTTTGAGTCGGCTACTTCTGACGCCATCACCAAAATCTTGATGCGGTCGCTTGAGCCTCCTAATGTCGTCACAAGAAATTATGACGCCGTCTCTAGCCACTGTATTCTCTTTTGATATTGAAATTTGTGTAGAGTTGTAATCTCGTCCGTTTCTTTCCAAATTGAGTCAAAGTCACGTGTATTTCCTCTAAATGTCATCCAAGTGCTAAAAATACAAAAAGAAACTCTTAAGCACATATTTTGAGAATATTTGTATGATTTAGAGGGTTAAATGACTCCGAAAGTTTATAGAATGACACCTCATCAATAAACTTTTTAGTCTTTAAACAAAAAAATATTTTCTTCTCTAGAGATGTTAAATTCTATGAAGTTGTCTTTCCTTTAAAAATGAAAGACAAGACTCCAATTTATGAAACTAGTGTTACAAAAGACTTAAATCAAAAAACTTCTTGGACAATGAAAATCAAAACCCTAAAAGACACAACAATGAAGGGAGGGTGTCATCTAATTATGATGGCACAGAGTTAAATTCTCATGTGAGAGTGAAGATGACTCTACTGCAACTTCCATAGATAAAGATACATACCTTGAAAGCACTGTTCCAAAAGAAAATGATTTTATTAAGGATTTTATTACTGGACTAGAGTTAAACTCTGATGTTGTTGAGTTTCCAGTTAGCACTATTAAAAGGTCATCTAGGCATACTAAGCTTTCTACAAGTTTAAATGAAATTGTTGTTGAATGTAAAATTAATTATGGTGGAGAGAGAGTCGTCAATTATTCTAACTTGAATCTTGAAAATTTCTGCTTTGCTTTTAGTCTTATTAAAAATGTTGAATCAACTTGTTATATTGATTCTATTCTTGATAATAATTTGATTGATGTTATTAATACTGAAATTGAAGCCTTAAATAGAAACCATACTTTGGACATCACTGATCTGCTTGCTAATAGAAAACCAATTGGATGTAAATGGAATTATAAAACTAAATACAAATCCAATGGTGATTGTTGTTGATATATGCTTGTTTAGTATGCAAAATATTTCTTCATTAAGAGCCTGATTAAACTATGATGATACTTTTCTCATGTTGTTTCAAAATGGTATTCTTTTAGATCCCTTATTGGTTTATCGGTTAAAAATAAGTGGCCTATATTTCATCTTGAAGTTAATGATGTTTTTCTTTATGGTGATTTAGATAAGGATGTTTATACGACAATTCTTCAAGGTTTTTCTGAAAATGAAAAAAAATAGTTTGTAAACTTGATAAGTCTTTTTATGGACTTAAAGAAGCTCTTACAAAATGGAACGCCAAGCTTGTTTGCACTTTTAAAAGGAAAATGTCTTTGTTCAAATTGTTAATGATCATTGTTTGTTTACTATAACATAAAATAAATGTTTAATGTGCTTTTAGTTTATGTTGTTTTTTGGAGGAGATCAAATAATTCAAAGTTTTCTTGAAATCTAACTTTAACATTTAGGATTTAGCAACTTTGAATTTTTATTATTTATTTTTTGGTATTGAGGTGACTAAAACTGTAAATGATTATGTTTGTCTCAAAGAAAATATTGTCTTTAGTTTCTTCAAGAATTTGGGTTGTTGTTAGTAGACATGTATCTAATCCTATGGAACCTAATTTCGTATTGTCTTTAACTCCTACTGCTATTGATCCTTTGCTTGATAGCATAATTGGTTATCAAATGTTACATGGAAAACTTATTTACCTTACTCATACGAAACCTAATATTTTTTACTCATTTCATTGTTTAGCTCAAGATATGCATACTTCTCTTAAATCTGATTTGACTTGTGCTCTTAATGTTTTGAGATACTTAAAAGGTTCTCTAGACAAAGGTTTAAGGTATGTTTATAGTTTAAATGATAACTGTCTTGAAGAATATTGTCAGACTTGCAAAGTTCTTAAAAATAGAAAATTTCTCACTGGTTATTATGTTTTCTTTAATAAGTGTTTGATATCCTTGAAAAGTAAAAAACAAAACACTCTTTAAATCTTCAACAAAAATAGAAAACATATCCATATCTTCTGTTTCTTGTGAAGTTATATGGATTCAAAATCTTTTAAAGGACTTAAATGTTGATATTTCTTTGCATGTTAATCTATTTTGTGACAACAAGTCTGATTTACAGTTTGTTGTCAATCCTGTATTTCATGAAAGGTAAAAGCACTTTGAAATAGATATTCATTTTATCTGAGAAAAAGTTGCAAAATGAAGCTTGAGTACCAAAAGATTGGTTCCTTAAACCAAATTGCAGACATCTTGACTAAACATTTACTAGTTTATCAACATAATTTCTATGTAAGAAACTGAAAATGTTGGACATGTTTGGTAATCAGATCAAGGGGAAACGTTCAAATACGATGAAATAAGCTTATGATCTGATGTAAACAAGTCTTAATTATCATTGCTTATTTATATTTTGGTTTGTGTTTGTAATATATTGTGTATATTTTCTAGATAAAGCTAGGCACTAAATATGCACCAAAAAAATGGATGTTGTTCTGATAAGAGACTAAAGATGAAGGGCCGGATATGAAACATTGAAGGTTTTAACTACATCCTTATCTAGTGGCTAGGGTTCATAACACATACACTCAATATTCATTCTCACTACTTTTTCTCTTTGATTTTCATACTCACAAATCCTCTTGATCTTAATCTTATATATGTTTAGTTGTTGTTGAATAACGAGTAATAGGGTGGCTACGCGTTGCGGCAGAGCGTTTTGAACTGTGTAAATTATTCTGAAAATTATTTCCAAACATGCTCATTAACATCATCATTTTTGATTATTTTATGCTTATTAAAGTTTTTGTTTTTTATTACAGTAACATCGATGCCGTGTATTTGTCGTCAACATTGCATCCAATATTAGAATAAGTTTTTAGTTGTTAATGTATAGTTGGGTATCTTTTTAAAGCGAAAAAAATTGTATAAAGTAAAAAAGAAATCATGTCAAAAATATTTAACAATTCACCGATAACCAAAATTACACGGTTTTAACGTGTTTGCAAACATAGTAAATTAGACTGCCAAAATAGTGTGCCTTTAATGTTATATATTTTTATCTTTGGCGTGAAGCTACAAACCTCTTAAGAAGCTAAGTTTCAAGAGAAATAAACATTATATATACGAAAACAACAAAAATAGTTCTTAGTGTATTTGTCACTGTATAAAAAAATTCAGTCGGATGTTTTGAAATGCGTTTATTTAGCCGAGCAACCATTGTGCAAATTAAATCGACAAGTCAACACTACATATCATAGATCCAGACACGTCTGAGGTTCAAAAATAAAATAGAAACACGTATCCTAACACAATTTTAAGCAATTATATATCTATCTATATTATTATAAATATATTTATATATATCTATATTATTATATTTTATATATATATATATATATATATATATATATATATAATTACTTAAAAAACTTGGAGATAAGTATAAACACAATTATGTTTTTTGAAAATAGAGTAATTACCATTTTAAACTTATGCATCCAAAGATAATTACGGCTGTGACTTTTCATTTGCCATAACGTGTAGGGGATTAAAACTGAAGAAGTCAAAACAAATCCTGTATCAAAACCTGCAAACTTGTTAACTAAATTTCAACATTTTCTTGGCTTTGAAATGTAGTCATCAAATAAGAGGGGCAGATGCAAAGCAAAACAAGAAGACAATGAGCCCAATTGTCTCAAGTATGTATTTCATCTTTTTTTTTGCTCAAATCTTTATATCTATGCGTTTATAACCTTTCATGCTAAATTAATACTCCAGTTGTCCCCAAATTAGTGTCCATAGACAAAAAATAATGATTTTATGATATATGTATTAACTGTTGCTTAGGTTTCTATGAAATCTAAGAAAAACAGTTTTACCCTTTGAAAATTCATTAATGTTTTCTTTTATTTGTAAATATCAATTTGGACTAAGGGTAATATGATCAACCTAAATAAATTCAACTATTAGTTTTAGTAGTTGACAATTATTTTGGGACATACTAAAAAGGAAAGATGGGCAATAAAATTGCGACAGAAGTAGTACTTATTTGTCATTACGGAAAACACTGTAATAAAAGAATAAGCAAAGACAAAATCACCCAAAAAAATCATGCAAAAACTAATAAAAGAAAGACCATACCTTAACGATTATGATCACGCATATATAATGGGTAACTTATATATATCCTGCAATAATTACATTCTATTCTTATCATTGCTAATCATATTTACCTACACTATTTATCGCAGAAGCAACAGTAGCTATTCCAAGCCTCGAAGATAAAGCGAACGTATTTTCGCCTGTGGAGTATTACTATCATATAGAGGCTGAAGAACAAAAAAAAATTAAAGAACAACTTGAAGGAGAAGCGCGCATACAAAGGTCAAAAATATTCGTGCAGAACATTGGAAAGAAATTGCCGCAATCGAAGACTTGAAAGCCTGCAACATTATGAAGTTCTATCAGTGAGTGATGATGATGAAAATGATACACTGGAAAAATACGATTACGACAATTTGTACCTAGCATATTGTAATGAGTCATCGCCTAAGTGGCATGTTTAAATATTTTAGTGTATTTTTGTTTTAAATATTACAAATCATATAACCTCTGATTTGCTTTTATATAAAAGCTTTTATATATTCTGATTGTTTTAATATTTACAAAGCACTGCGTAAGTTAGATTTACAAAGCACTGTATAAGTTAAAATTACAAAGACACTACATAAATTTTATGAAAAAAGAACATACAGACTCCTACCAATGCGATACTGTAAGCCATTTTCGTTAAGAATACAACATGTACATGTGTAGTCGATATCATTTTCGCAAAAACCTTGTCCTGCACCTTGCACAAAAATCCCATGCTAACATCATCAACAGGAACTTGAAAACACGAATTCAGATATTATAACATATACTTAAAGAGTTTTGGCAGTCTAAAGATGACCAAAAAGTTTGGCTACTCTAAACACATAACGACAGATATAAAAACACAACACCATTTTGCAGCACCCAAATAAAACACACTTTAGACCACTTACAATTACATACAGCTCATACCGCCGATAAACAACTATCATTTAGCTAAAAAACGGTATACAAATAACATTATCATAAAAAAATATAAACAAACATGCACATTAGGCACTACAAATTACAACATGAAGCCAACAATGATTAACCTTAAACAACATAGACAAATATCCATGTTAGGTGATTTAAACCATAACATCTAGAAGCCAGCTACGATTTTGTTACCTGCAAACACAAAAAAAATCCTTAAACGGTACAACGCAAACATTAAAATGGCCCGAATTTTAATAGAACGGTCCCCGTAAAAACAATCTTAACTTTTATAAATCAACACTTTTGTTTGATCTCCTAATATATAAAACCATAATTGAATCGACCAAAAATGCGCAAAACCACAACATACACCAACCCCATCGAAAGTAGGTATACAAAACCCAAAATACAAATGGTTGAAAAATGAATGAACCGCGGACACGAACCCCAACACCTATAACCATGATTTTTACTAACCATTACGATAAGTCAAGTATAATCAGACCTTTAAACAAACCAACCGAAAAATACTTTATATGAATAAATGGCGTATGGTGCGGGCTTTTTTAATATCCTAATGCCATATTCGTATCACGACAGGTTAAAAAAAGCCACATCCCAAAAACGAAGTTAACGTATAATAAAGAATAGAAAAAATGCACGAAGGTAAATGTATGAATTCAGATTTCACCCAGTGTATCATTCTTAAAGAAACAAATATACAACTATTTTGCTATCACATTGCTAAATACATGACTTATTTTACAACTGAATTGCAAAATGTTGTGTACCTGCTGAATCACACTTAGACAGATAGGCCTGTCGCTTGAGAAAGTTTGCATTCATTGAAAAACCATATTTCAATGTACATCAGGTTTAGAAAGGCGGAAATCACTCTAAAACGAATAAGCCAAGTACGGGCTGTACATTACAGTTTGTCACAGTAAAATCAATATGTCAAGTGGACGTACTAATATTGGATTACTAAATGCACGATTTACGTTAAAAATGAATGCTGAAGTACTGGATACCTGTAGAATCACACTCAGACAGGGCCAACCTTAGAGAATGGCTACATTCTTTAAGACACTCGTTCCAGAGACACACTTTGTGATATCACTTGGACGAAATAAAATTGCTTTTTTATCTATAATAGGTTTGGAAGAGAGGAAAGCAGTTTGAACCGGATAACCCAAATGCGTGTCTGTCAAAATGAATTGTTGTTAGAAAAGTGACTTAAACTCTAAGGGGCGTTTGGTAAATTTGGTTTTGGAATAGATATTAGTTTTTGATTTGTTTCCCAATTTGTGTTGGTTTAGAATTTGATAGTTTTTAGGTCATTGGTTCCCTATAAATAGAGGCCAATGTCATTAGTTTTCTTTGGACCTTTGAATATTTTTTTTGTACCTTTTAGAATTAGGGTTTGGTACCTTTGAATTTGATTTTGTAATTTGGTTTGGTATTTGAATAAATCTTCCGCTTCGTTCGTTCGACTTTGTTTGTTCGTTTCGTGCTTTTGATTACCAACAAGTGGTATCAGAGCTGGTCGATCGTTTGGTTTCTTCGAATTTAGGGTTCTCGATTGATTCGATTTAAGAATCGATTGATTGTCGATCGATCTCTGTGGGGATTCGAGTAGGTTCGATTTTTGGGTTCTTCTTTGGGAATTGTTTAAATTTGTGTGTTTGGGTAATTGTTTCTTTTAGGGTTCATAATGGGTTGAAGATGAAGAAAAAAAAGAAAAAAAAGGTTAGTTTTGGGTTTGTTTGGATTGAAGTTGGTTTTTTGTTTGTTTAAAGAATTCGTTATGCGTTACTGGAATTCGTTTGGATTTGGAATTGTCGGATACGGTGGAGTTTCCTGATTCGATCGTTTGGATTTGTTTTGGATCGTTTTCAAATTCGATCGTTTGCTTTGTTTTGGATCGTTTTTAGATTCGATCATTAGTTTGATTTGTTTTGGATCGTTTTCAGATTCGATCGTTTGATTTGTTTTAATCGTTTTCAGATTCTATCAATTGGTTTTGTTTTTGGATCATTTTCGGATTCGATCGTTTGTTTTGAATTTGGCTAGCATCTCTAGCGTTTGAAATTTTGAATTTGAAGACGAAGATTCGTTTGGTTTGAAGTTTCGAACGGAGTTTAAGTCACGGTGGAGATTGTTAGAAAGTGACTTAAACTCTAAGGGCGTTTGGTAAATTTGGTTTTGGATAGATATTAGTTTTGATTTGTTTCCCAATTTTGTGTTGGTTAGAATTGGTAGTTTTTGGGTCATTGGTCCTATAAATAGAGGTCAATCGCTCATTAGTTTCTTTGTACTTTGAATTTTTGTTTGTACTTTTGGAATTAGGGTTTTGTACCTTTGAATTTGATTTTGTAATTTGGTTTGGTATTTGAATAAAGCTTCCGCTTTGTTTGTTCGATTGTATTTGTTTGGTTCGTGATTTTGATTACCAACAAATGTAAATGTCAAGCTTACATACCAACAATTGGGTGTTGATGAAGGGAAAATTGATATAAACCTTCTTATAATGGCAGCAAGGCCATAGAAAATTGTATTCAGGTTTCTCTCTTGATCTTCACCTTAATATTTGTATGTCCACTTAACATATATTGATTTCACTTTGACAACATTAACATATGATTCATCTTACCTGGTCATTGATTGCAGGCATAAACTTGTATATAGATGAATAGATCCACCAATGCTGCAAATGAGCTGCACATCTCCACAAAGACTGTGACTTTAATTATCATCACATAGTATACCTGGTATCACGTAAATCAACTATATCATAAGTTTAACTCGAATTTCAATTATACGGTCTGCATATAAAACATAACTAATTGTCTCAAATGTGAACTAAAGACAAATATTTCTATGAAACTGGCATCTAGGAAACAAACAATAAATAAACATGAAATGTACCTATTACATGTATTTCATGAAACCTTAAATATCTCCAAGAAACCCTTCAAAGTTTGAAACTCGTAAAACCATTATTCCTCTGGCCAAAGGATCAACCGTGAACTTTGGGTCTCTGGCTATCAACATTAACGCTTTGTTGTTAAAATAAAGTCCGCATAACTCGATCACAGAACCGAGCCTGGTTAAAAAAAGAGCCGGCCTATGATGTTGTAGATAAATAAGGATCGGTGTAAAAGGCATTCGAGCGTAATATATCACATCCTAGCAGGAAAGAAAAAATAATACCCTTTAAACAGAGGTACTAATATCATATCGTATAATTAATAACTTAGAACATTAGATGTATTTACCTCATTAACTCGTACATATGTGACATTGATTGGAAAGCATCATCACATAGGCGTTCCATACGGTATCGAATCTGAAAGCCCAAAATGTAGTTGATATAACTAATTTTAACTAAAAGCAACAATACGATCATTTATTATTATCAGATAAGGACTGGCCAAAATACTTCTTGCGAACACCTACTTCATGCAAAACTAACATAATTGTTCATCAGATGATTAGAAGGTACAATATAAACGACACTGCATGTAACTGTAACATAAACAAAAATGGGCAAGAAATAATATCTTTATTCAAGTTATCGATTATCGCTTCTAACTATTTCATATCGATCTCCATCTTTCCCTCATACCATGTCCTCTTATGTTCATCTACATGAGAATCCAAATACAAAGCCACCTTAAGTAGACTCTATAAATCATTTTATGAACTAAAAAACACAATTAAAAAAACATAGTACCTTTTTTACAGTTTCTTACACTAAACTAAATATAAAATTCAAGTCTTTAACACTAATTCATCTTTCTAGATTAAAAAAAACATAAACTAAAAACACCATTTTCCTTACTACATATAGCTTATCACTATCTAATTCTACATACCCTGGCATCGAAAATCTCAAAACAAATTTTTTTTTATTTTTCATACTCATCGTTATACTATCACTTTATCACCATCCAATTCCCAAACATACTCGTATTGAAATCTGTAAACCAAATCATCTAGCAAAAATATAAAGATCGAGCTATATAAACACGTAAAAATCTTTAACCAAAAATACGAATCAATACCTACGTCTTCAGATCATCTTAATTGCACATAACTAAAAAAGAACCCGAAATTTAAACAATAAAAAATCTAAATCATTTTACCCGCCTACTAAAATTCAGGGTTGTCTTTTTTATACATGTATCCACGGTATGATAGGTAGAACTAGGGCTACGAACCTATCGCAAGTTAGGCGAGTACGAAAACGAGGTAAAACCTTAATTTGATCTTCGAGATCAAAATAGTTCGATTAGGATTTTGAGGAAATCATAATCGTGTGTATGTACACAATCGACCCAAAGGGATAAAACCTTTTGGATTTCATCGACATAGAAGTTGACTAAGTCCACTACGGGTCGACTTAGGGAATCAACCAAGGGTTTCGACCCTTGGTTGTTTCCTTGGCCAGTCGATCGAGAGCAAGAGAGGAAGAGAAGGAGAGTTTTAAGGTTTGAGGAGTATTATGTGATGTATGTGAAACTCTTTGAGGTCCTTCTATGTTAGAAATAAGAAATAATCTACTTGTAAGTAATTTTATAAAGTACAGGGACTAGTCTGGTTAAGTTATCAAAATCTCCTTCTAACTACACTATAAATAGGAAAGGTTAGCTTATTTTTCATAAGACATGCAAGTCAAGATTAAGTGTATCAATTTCACCTAATTAAAAGATAATTTTCACACTTTTTCTTTCTCTAAACACACACACTACTTATACCTACATATACATATACTAACTCATCAATCAAGATTATTATGCTTAATACTTTGTTTATATAGGTCCTTGAGAAGATTCTAGAATACTTGGAGACCAAATATTCGAGTTTGACAAGAAGTCAACCCCCCCCCCCTTGTGACTTTCGGCTAACGACCCACACAACCCTCGGGGTTGTTTGTTTGGTATTTTGTCGTTGTACTACCCTATAATATTTATCTAAACTAATTATCAAACTTCATGTAACTACTGTTAAGTCCCTTAATGACAATAACGCCATATTTTTATTTCCTCTTTTATCTCTTCTCATTTCGTAACTTTTTTGTCATTTCTGCTTGCATTGTTCTGTTTAGCGTGCATCGGTGTGACCCTTCGGCATTTCTGTAAAGGCTAGTTGTGCAAGTTGTTGTTTGGTTGCACAAAATCCTTTCATAAACAATAAAAAATGTAAATCATTTTACCCGTCAACTAAAATTCATGTTCTTGCATAATAGATTTGAACTTCTTAAAAAAACATATAATGAAACCTAAAAACACAATTACCAAAAAAATGCAAATTTACAGCATGCAACAACTTTTTGTAAGAAACAACAATCAAACACAACTTTAACCACTCGGAAATGTCATCATCATTTATCCCGGTCTCCTAGTTCTGAGCAAATCCATCAAAATCGATTTAATTCTAAAAGTGTAGATGAAGGTAAAATTAACTAACGTAACAATTGTTCTCAACAATGATCTAAATAAAGCTAACACTTACATGCAACAAAGGATCTTCACTTCAATGTTGCTGGTGGAGATCGATTAGTTTGTGTGCATGCCTCGATTTTTTTTACAAAGTGTGTACCTAATTTTTTTTCGTATATGTGTGTGGTTTCTTGTTTCTGTGTGTGTGTTTATGCGTATGTGCAGTGGCGGAGCCAGGATCTTGGTATATAGGGGGCAAAAAAAATTTCTCCAAAAACGCAGCTTTTTAGTAGTGTTTTAGCACTTTTTAGTAGCGTTTTAGCAGTTTTAACAGTTTTTTAGCAGCTTTTAGCAATTTTTAGCATCTTTTAGTAGCTTTTCAATAGCTTTTTGATATTTAAGCAGTCGTATCAGGGGCAATTTGAGATTTGGGATGAGGGCAAGCTAAAAATAAGGCTATAAAAATACAATTTTTGCACTAAAAAAAAATTCGTCAGTTTATCGAGGGCGCCGGCCCCCCTACCTTCTACATCCCTCCGCCCCTGCGTATGTGTCTAGTTTAGCTGGTCGGTATAAATGTGACTCTAAAAGCCATCAAAACGACGTCGTTTAGTTTAGTGGCTTATAAAATTGCAAAGGTCATCCCTAAACGATCGCGTTTCATCTGAAACGATCTCGTTTTATCCATTCTCACTCACAACCAGTCTAGCCCAACATTATAACGACGTCTTTTTTGCATGCTCAAAACACATAACTTTTTTTGGCTATTGTAAAATGGGTAATATCCCAATAATATTAATCATTCTTGTATTCAATTATTGTGTAATCGTTCGGTTGGTAATCTTGCCGACTAATTCTTTATATTGTTGGTATAAGATCTTTATTTTAGTTTAGTTTATGTTTGATACCATCGAAGAAGAATACAAACATTAAGACTTAGAAAAATTTACATTCAAACAACATACGGTATACTCTTTGACAATACAAAAGCTGACGGGAAATTGTTAAGTGGCAATTACACTTACTAAGGTTATCCAATTTGCAATCTCATGCAATATTGTCTGTATTAAGACGATTGGTAAACCTTTTTTAGATTTTTTGATCAAAACAAAGTAAATATATCATTGATATACGCTATATCTTGAACTAGTCCGTCAAAAACATAAATATAACATTGTCTAGTGACCAATTAGCTAGACTATGAACAATCGTATTGTTAGAGCGTTAAAGAATACGTGCCATCGCATGACTCGTATAACACGATAGGTAGACAATCTGTTTCTACAAAAGTGAAAATCAAGAATTTTCATAAGAGGTCTTCCCACCAAAAGAGTCGGATTCCTCTTAAATGATCGAGACCGGTGTCCCCATAACACGACTCCTGCTTTCACGCACGTTGGTGATGAATATTCCACACACTCTTAAGAATCACCAATCCATTTTGGTTACACCACATAAATGCCAACGATGGGCATGCATGCCAATAGAAGATAGTCGTGTCACGTCACAATTAGAATTAACTGTAGAATATGAAGGAACTCAAGTAGCTTCATTTCTGCTTCAATTACTGCATCATGTCGTTCTTGTTATTTTGCAAGGGTTTCGAGTACCTAAAGGCAACACCCTATAGGCTTTATTAATAAGTAATCCGAAACATCACTTAAAATGGTTAATTGATAAACAATCCCAAACAGCCCACTATAAGTGGTTTTAATTAGATATTCCATACAACCCCTAAAATTAGTTAATCGAATGAGCAATCCCAATCGGCCCATATAATGAGCAGTTTCTGTAAGCAATCGTTAAAAAACCAGCCCTATATCTTCTTAATAACTTCAACCTTTATTGAAGTAATCAAAACATGTGATTTACACACCAATGTTCCTATTAGCTACATGTTTCCATTAGATATACACATATTGAAACATTAGCTGAAATTAAATAACTTATTGAGAAGATACTTCACGTTTCAAATGAGGAACTTTCCACAGGGTGTTCATGATTCATTTTCATACCATATTGTTTTTTCTTTCTTTTTGTTTTGCTCTACAACTCCCACATTTGTTTCCTTATACATGATAATGTATCAATAGAAGTTCGTATTTGTATCTTTGGGCCATCTTAGATACTTATTTATTAAACATTATAGTCATCTTAACTAACAAAGTATAAAAAATAACTTTAAATGTGAATTAAAAAGAAAAATTACATGGCCAAAGGGAAAAACAGGAACCACAGGGGAATTCTTCTTTATGACAAAGCGTATGAATCCTTTCATCGCCTTTAAAAACGCAACCTATATGGATAGATAACTTAAAATATATAATTAATCTTATATATTTGCACATAACATACTGAATACTATGCAACTATACTCGGATTTTAAAAGAGATGAAAAGTTCTGCCTTGTTGGTGATGACCGTCCCATCCATGTCCACATATGCCTCAGGAATGGCGTGTAAAACATATGATATTTGTTAAATTTTTAAATGTTTTAAAAAACAATTATATGATAAACACGTGATATTTGTAAATATGTTTTTCAGAGGGTAAAAAATTGCTAGTGTTACCTGTGAGTCATCCCACCTTGTCCAATATCATGCAGCAGGAGTACCTGTGAGTCATAACCATACAAAAGTTTGCATGCCTGGTAAAAGTATTTTTTATTTACAAAGTTTCTTACTTATCATCCTCATTACAATTTCAATACCCAATATGCTCATACTCAACATCAAAAATCCGAAACTTTTTAACCTAAACATATATATAATCTTTAGAATCATTTGAACTAACGAATGACCAGGATAATGCCTAATATTAAGAGCAACAAATTAGTTACTGACCATTATCGAGTTGTGAAATAGATTGTTGCAGCAATATAAGCAATCACAAACAATCCTTATATTTTAATCAACCCTCAATAACTAAAACTGCCAAATAAGTCACTATGCACATGCAAAGAAATGATGTTCATACTTAATAGTAAAAAAACACAATTGGTCATATATAGATGTACCGTAAAAGTATTCATACCTGGATCATTTGCCAAATGCAGCGCCATGCATTCCGTGAGAATACAGACACCATTATCTCGACAAATCTGTCGCATTATAAATACTTTGTAAGCATTCATTAAGTTTTTAGAAACTATTAAAGTATAGGTATACTTTTTGAGATAACATGAAGGCAAATATACACTGCACGAGGTAGCAAATGTGGGTCTGCACGGGTACACAAGTGGTTCTGCGCACCAACCTTCTTTTGCTTTCGCTAACCTATAAGGTAAATCAGATAAGAAAAAACATTATTCAAGTAAAGCTTAACGTTATTACAATGGCCAGCTTACTTATGCACTTCGGTATCATTTCGTTTATAGGTCATTTGCCATGAAAATAGTCTACTATTTTCTGATAAACCGGGCTGGGAAATTTATAACCCGTGCGTTTTCATCGGTTTTATGTACCTACATACAATATGCTACATGAGTTAAAAAAAGGCTACTTTACATGATTAACTTTCTGACTATTAGTGTTCCAGATACTTATTTACTTTTTGGCCTCAAAGTCATCCGATCCAAGATCCTCCTCCATGAGGAATATATAGTCATACGGTGCCACAATGTCCAGATGTAGAAAACATTTAACATACCACCTAAAACAAATTTCATCAATTTTACATGATTTAACATAATTATGCTTTTAACAAAATTCTGTAAATTTCCTTAAATATTCAAAATTTACCATTTACTTTGTTTGTGAGCAGTAATATGTATAGCCTTCTTTGACCTTTCAAATTCACTCCATTCACTTGTTCAACTCCATATATCCTAACAACACAAGAGCAAAGTTTTTCGAATACTAAAAAGCAAAAAATTATACATGTCAATATCTAATCAGCTTACACTTAAGCAAACATGAAAGACAAAGGACAAGTAACTAACCTTCTTCATTGCTTTATCAACGTTTTCCATCTGATCATAACCCACTGTAAAGGTTATAATATTAAAATTTAAAATCATGATTTCACATCGCACAATTGAAGTATAGTTTCAGGAATTAGGGTTTTTAAAGTATTATGAATATCAAGAATGAATTATGAATGACTGAAAACAAAAAACATACCTTGGATCGATTAAAAACAACAAATGATGATGAAACACTTTGTTGATTCGTTAATGTAATTGTGATGGCATGTTTTTGGTTTCTCACAGATCCGGTTTTTTGTTGTGTATCTTGGTTACGATTTGATAAGGGTTTTTTTGTTAGACATATATTGGGGTTTTCTGTTCTTTATGTTGCTCCTTCATCAAAAATCATTGTTTGTTCTTGCTTCACAGATGTAGGTTTAAAAAATTTGTGGTTGTTCTTGCTTCACCATTGATTGTCAATACAAATTCAATAACTGGATTGTTAGTTATGAATTGAAAGATTTAGAGTTAGAAGTTGATTGAAGGGATGATGGAGGCGTTCATAGAGTTGTAGGTTTTTTTTTTGGCAAGTAAATGTTGTTTTTAGGAAATACCTTGCAGCCGTTGATTATTTTGTTATTATTCAGGTGTTGTTTTCTTCTTTTTTTGCCTCAAGATCAAGGTTTCAAAAACCTTCCTTTATATAGGTTATAGATTTAAATAAATAAAAAATGGGTACGAACGGTGAGTTAGTTTTCAACACTATGGTTGAATGGCGAGTTGTGGGTGAATTAAGTGAGAGGAAAGATAAATGTGATGTGACGCTGAGGTGATGGTGAGTTATGTCACACCACTCCATCCAGCCTAAAAGAAAATGATTGAAATTGTAAATACTTAATAACTCCAAAATACATTCTAGACATTCCCAATGCATGACTTGTTAGATCTTTTGATCATAATGCAACATAAAAAGCATATTTGAACCTTTGTTGAAGCACGAGAAGACTCGACCCGTAAAAAACGAAAAGTGTTGAGCAATATATGTTTTGATGATTTATGATTAGGGGTAACTTACGTATTTTACATTATATATTACAACTTACATATTGTCATCATTATACATAATAGATCATTTAAAAATGAAAAAAGAAGCTTCTCATTTTTAAAGTGGACTTTGAAAAGGCTTTTGATTCCATAAGCTGGAATTACTTGATTTACATTCTCGACAGTTTTGGATTTGGTAATAAATGGTGCTCTTGGATTAAAGCTTGTCTCAATTATTCGAGAGCTTCTATTCTTATTAATGGTAGCCCTACGTCTGAGTTTTCCATTAAGCGTGGTCTTAGACAAGGAGATCCTCTATCTCCTTTCCTTTTCATCTTGGTTATGGAAGGTC
>BQNB010095683.1:0-25808 GCA_026074375.1 Tanacetum coccineum
CTGTCCGTTAAAGTGTTATTTTTGGTTTAGTCGGCAAAATATAAATTTAAAACTTGAATCATAAAAATTTACACCACACAACGACACATCAGGATATGTCGTCAACCATCACACCACTAAATTGATATGGGTAATTGTACAACGTGTCTAAACTCTATGCATCAAACGGGAACACTATTTTGGAAAATGAATGATTAAAATGGGACATTAACTAGACTAGGTCATGTGCGGACGTCGTTGCATTTGCCTGTGTGATTGAGAGTTAGATGCTAAAGACTTTCTTGAGGTGAGTTCTCGTAACCGCATTTTTACTGCCTTTTCCGTTGGGAGAAAATGATACTCAAATATGTTTTGAAATGTTTTGAATTGAACTGTGCAAAATGTGGTTTTGTTTTTGGGACAAGATATGTGCTTATGAGTGCTATGTGAATATTAGGTGTTGCATGATTGTTTGGATCAGAGGGGTATGCCTATCCAAGTATTTGTATGATTGTTTGGATCAGATGGGTACGCCTACCCAGTATATGTGTAGTTATTGGAGCGGATGGGTACACCTACCCTGGCATGTGTGACTAGTAGGGATGCTATGTCATGGTTTGTTTGCATATATATTCATTGTCATATTGCACTATTGTCCATTGTTTTGAAATATTAGCACAGCTTTTAGGTTTAAGGTCAAACCTACGAGCTCACCAACATTATTGTTGACGTTTTCGAGTATCATTTTCAAGTGAAGTGAAAAAGGAATAAGGTTGTGTTATGTGATAGCAGACTTAGAAGTATCCTGTGTGGATTTCTCATATGAAGTCTTGCTTGCTTATTTTATTTGGTTTTAGTATTTAGAAGATTTTGGTTTAAGTTTAGATTTGGACCCCTGTGTGGGCTATTGGATATTTTAAGAGTTTACGGATTCGATTATGATTTAGGACATCACTCGAGGTTGTTCGAGGTTGATGGTCTTTGTAACACTTGAAGTTTATGCATTATAGTTTTCTCTATGTTGTATCTTGTGTTATGATTGATCAATATGTTGCATTCTTAAGTTTCTGCCATTGTCAGGGTGTGACAGATTGGTAATAAGAGCCAAGGTTATAGAGAACTAGGTGGGTTGACCTAGACTATAACCTAAGATCCATCATTTAGTTGTGTATAGGATCTATGTGCGCGGTGTTCTGCTTTTGCTTGCTTTTGCGTGTTCGCAGTTTGATGCTTTAGTTATGTCAATCATTGAAATGTGTAAGCTCAATATTGAGTATGACAGGGAAAGGATGCAAATATAAGTATGGTGGCTAACGTAGTTATAAGCGTATCACAACTCACTCATACTTAGTAATGTCGTTTACACAAATCGATGTTGACACCATAAGGTGGTATTATGTGTATAGTTATATATATAGTAAGATATTCTATGTATGTTAGTCTTTCCACCTACCTAACGTTGCCCATGTTCTCCCTCATGTAGATAATGCCACCAAGGATGAGGACCTAAAGTGCTGGTCGGCCTGTTACCGAATCACGAGGAGGGTGAACGGGTTGGTAGAGGTGGAAGGGGTAGAGGACCTAGGGGAGGTAATAATGAGTGTGTTGATGAATTGAATGGTTAAAGAAATAACCAGGATTTGGGAGCTAATGGGGGCATAAAGGGAGTCAATAGGAATGTAGAGGGAGTCAATGAGGGTGTAGGAGGAACACCCAACTTCTTGATGATCATTGCCCAGCAATTGCAAAACCTCTTACCCGCCATGCTAGCTCAGGTTGGTAACCAAGGAAATGTTGGAAATCAAAATTGTAATGTGGTTAATGAGAACGTTCAGGAGAACATTGGGAATGTGTTAGTAAATGGCAACCGGGTAGGTTGTTCATATAAGGAGTTCTTAGCATGTAACCCTAAGGATATGGATGGTTAGGGAGGTGTTGTAGGTTATTTTTTTTCTTACTCGATGGATTGAGAAAATGGAGTCCGTGCAGGATATGAGTGGTTGTAGTATTGACCAAAAAGTGAAATACACTGCTGGTTCATTTGTGGGTAAGGCTTTAATGTGGTGGAACTCTCAGATCCGCACGCAAAGCCGAGAAGTTACTGTTAGTATGACATGGAATTACTTTAAGTTTATGACGATAGAAGAGTTTGTCCTAGCCATGAAATGCAAAAGTTGGAAACTGAGTTGTGGAATCATGCCATGGTCGGGGCTGGCCATGCTGCGTATACCGATAGGTTTCATGATTTGGCTAGGTTAGTTCCAC
This sequence comes from Tanacetum coccineum, assembly GCA_026074375.1. NCBI lineage: Eukaryota > Viridiplantae > Streptophyta > Magnoliopsida > Asterales > Asteraceae > Tanacetum > Tanacetum coccineum. The sequence continues at coordinate 2,245 of BQNB010095683.1, forward strand.
ATATAGTGACTCTAGAGAGTAGGAAGATTGAGAGGTATGTGTATGGCCTTGCTCCACAGATCTGTGGGATGGTGGCAGCAACGGAGCCAAAGACTATATAGAAGACTGTGCAAATTTTCTAGTGCATGATCGAATGAGGCTTGTTAAGAATGGATATCACTTAAGAAGGTTGAGAAAAAGGTAATATGGTGAAGGAACTCTCGCAAAGATAAGAATGGTAGGGATGATAATAAGGGGACTAGGACTATAAATGCTTTTGCTACTACCGTAAACACCCTGTAGAAAGATGAGGAATACGGGATACTTGGCCCAGGTGTTACCACCTGCAATTCATTACCCCATGCACCCCGGAGGGCCTTGTCGCACATGCTTCAACTATAACCACCCAGGTCATTTAGCAAAGGATTGTAGAGGCGTGCCGAGGAATGTGAATCCTGTCAATGCTAGAAACCCAACTGTTAGGGCATGTTATGAGTGTTTTGGTTCACTAGTACGACCATGTCATGTCAGCTTGTCCAGATTGAATAGGGCACAAGGACCGGAAGGAAATCGTCCAAACCAAGTTGCTGCTAATAACGGGGGTCAGGGTCGTGGAAACCAAGGGAACCAAGCTAGGGGTAGGGCATTCATGTTGGGAGTAGAGGAAGCTCGCCAGGACCCGAACATTATGACGGGTAGGTTTACTTTGAAAAATCATTTTGCCACTACCTTATTTGACTCTGGTGCTGACTATAGTTTTGTTTCTACTACTTTTATACCTCTGTTAGGCATAGAAGCCCACAGTGAATTAGGTTTCAAATATGAGATTAAGATAGCTAGCGGGCAGTTAGTGGAGATTAATAAGATTTTTAAGGGTTGCAAACTAGAAATCGAGGGTCATGTCTTTGACATCGATTTGATACCTTTTGGGCATGGGAGTTTTGATGTGATTATAGATATCGATTGGTTGTCTAATCATAAGGCTGAAATAATTTGTCATGAGAAAGTAGTGAGGATACCACTACTGGATGGCAATGTGCTTAGAGTATTAAGAGAAAAACTAGAAGAGAAAGCGAGACTTTTAATGAGTGCTAAAGCTAACGATAAGAAACAAGAAGAGATTGTTGTGGTTAGAGATTTTCCTAAGGTATTTTCGGATGATTTATCAGGATTGCTACCTCTCCGGGAAATTAAGTTCTGGATTGAGTTAATCCATGGAGCTGTACCAATTTCAAAGTCTCCCTATCGTTTGGCACCTTCTGAATTGGAGGAGTTGTCATGTCAACTCAAGGAACTCCAGGATAAAGGTTTCATTCGACCAAGCTCATCGCCTTGGGGAGCACCGATTTTGTTTGTGAAAAAGAAGGATGGTTCTTTTAGGATGTGTATTGACTATAGAGAATTGAACAAGTTGACTGTTAAAAACCGTTATCCGCTTTCTAGGATTGATGATCTATTTGACCAACTATAAGGGTTGTAGTTTTTTTCAAAGATAGATCTTAGGTCTGGATACCATCAGCTGAGAGTGCATCAGAATGACATTCCAAAGACTGCTTTTAGAACTCGTTATGGACATTTCGAGTTCACAGTAATGCCCTTTGGTCTGACTAACGCACCAGCGGTATTCATGGATTTGATGAACATAGTTTGTAGGCCTTATCTTTATAAGTTTGTGATAGTGTTTATAGATGATATCTTAATCTACTCTAAGACTCGGGAGGAGCATGTAGACCACTTAAGGTTAGTCTTGGAACTGCTCAGGAAGGAGAAACTATATGCTAAGTTTTCTAAGTGTGAATTATGGCTAAGAGAAGTGCAGTTTCTTAGGGATGTGATAAATGGTAATAGGATTCATGTAGACCCTAGTAAGATTGAAGCTGTTAAGAATTGGAAAGCCCCTAGAACTCTGTCTGAGGTTCATTTGTTTTTAAGATTGGTTGGATATTACCGTAGGTTCATTGAGAACTTTTTTAAGATAACTAAGTATTTTACTATCTTGACTCAAAAGTGTAAGACTTTCGATTAGGGCGAGGAACAAGAATTGGCATTTTAAACTTTGAAGGATAAGTTGTGTAATGCGCCTGTTCTAGCTCTCCCTGATGGACCGAAAGACTTTGTGGTATATTGTGATGCGTCCTGGTTAAGATTAGGCTGCATGTTGATGCAGAGGGGTAAAGTGATAGCATATGCGTCTAGGTAGTTGAAGGTTCATGAAAAGAACTATACGACCCATGATTTAGAACTGGGAGTAGTCGTGTTTGCACTTAAGATTTGGATACATTATTTGTATGGGACGAAGAGTGTCATATATACGAATCATAAGAGTCTTCAGCATATCTTTAGTCAAAAAGATTTGAATATGCGACAGCGTCGCTGGATAGAATTGTTTAGTGATTATGACTGTGAAATTCGCTACCAACCTGGTAAGGCGACTGTGGTGGCTGATGCCCTAAGTAGGAAGGAAAGAGAAAAGCCTAAGAGAGTTAGAGCTATGAATATGACCCTTTAGTTGAGTATTAAGGATAGGATATTGGCGGCTTAGAAAGAGGTTATGGATGAGTCTACGGGATTGCAGAAAGGTTTGGACGAGATGATAGAACAGAGAAGTGTTAGGACTTTGTACTACCTGGATCGAATATGGGTACCTTTAAAGGGTAACGTAAGAACCCTGATAATGGATAAAGCCCATAAGTTGAAGTACTATGTACAACCAGGAGCCGATAATATGTATTACGATTTGAGAGATAGGTATTGGTGGCCTGGAATGAAGAAGGACATAGCAGAGTATGTTAGTAGGTGTTTGACTTGTTTAAAGGTTAAGGCTGAGCATCAAAGGCCATCTGGCTTGCTCCAGCAACTTGAGATCCCCGTATGTAAATGGTAAGGAATAGCTATGGATTTTGTGACTAAGTTTGTTGTTATCCTAAGATTACACATAACAATTGTTACCTTAAAATAATGTGCTAATATCATAATTACATTAGCATAAATAGGTAAGACATACAGGGACCTAAAATGTCTGATTAAGATAGTTTACGAGTCAAGACCTATATATATCACCATCATGACTTCATGAGGGGGTGAGGATTCATTTTACTTTAATAAAGGTGTGTGTGTTTCTCTCCTAGAAAACCACATCTTCCTTTCTCACACTAATAATTATGGCTAAGAACATTTGTCAAATCCTCCCCTACCTCCGGATCATGTCTCCTTGGTTATTGAATCGTTAGGGAAACAACGGCATCAAGAGCAGCAGGGTGTAATGTATCATGTGTTTGTTATTCATAAGTCGCGGTTATTGTTCATACCACTGTTCAATTTACTGTTCATAGTACTGTTCACAAGTGTTTACTGTCACACTTTTTTATTTCTTGTGCAAAAAAATCAACAGGTTGTTTAGGTTTGTTTGTTACTGTCAATTCTGGTTACATTTTTTTGTGCTAAAAGTCAAATGTATTGAAAGCATCAAATTTGGGTTAACTATTGTTTCTGGGTTGCGTGTGACCAAAAAAGACAAAACTCAATCCTGTTTTAGGAAAAGTACAATTAGTGGCGTTTGGGTTCACTACTGTGAGCGTTTCTGATTTTCGTTTTTCCCAAATTTGAAGAACCTTTTGCAAAAGAAAAATAATAAACTAATCTGCCAGAAATGTTTGTCATCTTGCGTATTGGTCTAATCAACTGCGTTTTGACTCGAAAGAAAAGACGGGTTGCGTTTTGCTGGGTTGGTTGCGTTTTGTTAAACCAAGACCCAAACCGAGTCTACTCGGTTATTATCGAGTGACCAGTCAACGTCAAACCTGATCAAAAGACATAGAACAAAAACAGACTCATAAACACAACAACATTAATATCATTCAACAACATAAAAACATCGGCACAAGTGCCTGAACTACAGTCAACAACCACAGTAATGACACAATTGTACCAAATCCAAAACCAATCTCTGCATCTATCCCATCGTCACACTACAACAACTTCAACTCCATCTCCATTTGACTCATACCAAGACACGAATCATAATAAAAAAAAGAGATCTCAGCTTCTTTCTATTCGTGTGTTTCACTTAAATCAATGACCATCAAAATGATCAATCACACGAATCTGAAACGCCTCATCATCGATCTATGAAAAGGTATAACCCTTTCTCTTAATTTTCGAAACTTACGATAGATCAATAACAAGTATGTTATAACCTATCCTCTTTTCGTTGGAACATAAACTCAAATTAAATACCAAGTACCTACCCGAGATCTTGATTAAATATAATCTTGAAGTCGAAACTCTTCATCTTCTGTCGTGGGTTTGTGTCTGAATCGAAGGGTATATAGATGTTAACTTGGGTTCAAGATCTTTGTGTTATACGATTTGGGATGATATAGGATGAGTGTTTAGTGACTGAGTTATCTAATTTGGATCTTTAATGGAGGGAAATGAGTACTGTTTATATTTTGGGAGAAAGTTAAACTATTGGGGGGCGGAGGAATTAAGAAGAAATGGATTAGGGTTACTAATGGGAGAAATATTAGGGATTCTAACTTTATATCCCTAATTCAATAGTTGGTATGGGCCGAGTATTTTATTAGGAAATTGGGCTGCCGGATGTGAATTGTTGTGATATGGCTTAGGTCATATTTATGTGGGCCGAGTATAAGTTTGGGATGGAGTTGGGTTATGTTACATTATGGGCTTATTTGAAATCTTCCTAAAGGTTTGGGCTGGTTATTTTGGTGTTAAATTGATTTTTGGTATAATTAATTGGACATGAACAAGATAAATGATTGAGCCGGGAAGAAAAAAACGCTATCGTGACAAGTTTGACTAGATGATGTTTATCCGTTAACGAATTCAAAACACAACATTTGTCTAGTTTAACGACATTTTTTAAACAACAACACAAACAAACAAGATACAATTACACAAAAACGATCCGAATAAATTCACTAAAACGACCAAACGGCTAAGGATTCGGATGTAATGTCAATTGACACGTACAGTGATTTTGTATCCCTTATTTGATTTTAAAGAGTTTCATGGAGGCGTCAACTTATTTCATCAACCGAGAACTTCCTTCTACTTTCTACCACCTTTTCTTCAAACCCAATCTAATCGATTGATGACTATTTACTTATTAGACTTCATTATGGGTAAGTTTTATAATAGATTTGCTTTGAACGTAACAGTGATGATTGAGACTTTGGATTATCAAGTTAAAAACCCATTGTAAGGGAAAAAAGTTACATGTATACATCACGGGTTATAGTCTATCACTAAAAGGAGTTTAAATTGTAGTCTCATGTCATACTAAGATCCGATGTTGGTAATCCTCAAGAGGTGTTGTACTTATTTTGCTCTTTAGGTGAGTGTATAGGGTACTTAGGAGCTTTCCTTATGCAACCTGTTCTTCAATTCAAAAACATGCAAGCTTAATAACAAATTTTGGGGAATTCACCTTCATTTTCCATTTGGTATATCGTTTACTTCACCAAGTGTCACGCAGCAATAGCCGAGACAGAATACTAGGTTGTTGTTTGGCCATAGATAAAAGGTAGAGATGTGATCAGGCAACTCTTACGGGGATATTTAAAGCTACTGAACGTCAATGATACTTCATAGTCTCAGCAAAATCTTTCAAATTTCTTCAATGTCTTTCATAACTTTTCAAGATTGTTTGCTTATGACAAGAACTATCTCGTATATGGGCGTATAACGTCAATGAAAGCCTTCCGAGATTCGAACATCATGGGAATATGCGTACTTTGATACTTTATGCATCAGGTCAACTTCTAGGGGGAAGTAGTTTTACACTTCACTTAGTAGGGTTGTAAAATAGTGCGCACGCTGTAAGAATTGTTGCTCGATCTCCTGCATGTTCCCCAAACGGATATTCACCAAGACCGAATGTCAGATCAGTATAGAAACAGTATTAGATGGTGTGGTTGATTGTTTCTTCTACTAAATTCCGTTGTGCACTTTAAATGTTAAAGTTAGAAGATCGTTTAAGCTACATCAAAGTTTCAAAATCTGCTCAAGATACGGATGTTGGTTTTGGGGGAAGCTGATTCAGAAACTTTCCAAAAGAAGTCCATGAAGAAGCTTTTAAAAGACATCTGCATGAACTGGGAGGAAGTTAATCCAAAGTCATGCATACTACAAATGTTCTAGAACAAGTCAAGACAGAAGAAGATCCAAGTTGATGTACAATATCTAAGACTAAAGACAAAGACGTCATCTTCATCATTGGAAGCGCCTTGAAATGTCATTAATTATGTTGTATTTTTATCTTGTGGTAGGTAAACATTGTAAAAGTAATGTCTGTATCCACAATATTGTGGAAATTGTTACCTTATAAGATTCGGCTAATACAGAATTATATAGTAGAAATAGGTAAACTCACAGGGACCTAAAATGTCTAGTTAGAGGATAGTTTAAGAGTCAAACCATATATATTATCCCCTCTCATACTTCCCATGGAGGGTGAGGATTCATTTTACTTATAATAAGTATGTGTGTTTCTCTCGCTCAGAAAACACACATCTTTCCTTTCTCTACTAGTAATATGGCTAAACAATTTTCAATCCTCCCCGACCTACCGGAGCATGTCTCTTGTGATTGAAATCTTTAGGAACCAAGTTACCTAGGACTAGTAGATCGGCATGGACACATTACTGTCATTGTGGACCGATTGACTAAGTCTGCTTATTTTTTGCCTATACGTGAGGATTATAAGATGGATAGATTAGCTAGGCTGTATTTGAATGAGATATTTGCTATACATGGTGTGCCGATCTCGATCATATCAGATCGTGATACTCATTTCACATCAAGGTTTTGGCAGTCAAAGCAAGAGGCATAAGGAACTCGTTTAGACATGAGTACGGCTTACCACCCTCAGACCAATGGTTAAAGTGAGCGTACTATTTAGACTTTGGAAGACATGCTTTGTAACGCCCCGACCCAGAAGGGTAGAAGTAATACAAAATGAGTGACACAAAAGCATAACACAATCATAACACAGCATAAACAAGGAAGTCTTAAATAAAACCCAAAGGAAATAAGTCAACATGAACTTAAGGTACATAAGTTCTCAAAGTATAAACATAACCAAATAAATAACAAAGTCTTGAAGAAACAATTCTATATCAAGGATAAGAAACTCTAGGGTAGTCCACACTCAAGCACCTAACCCAAAAGCAACCCCAGACTCCTAGCTTAGATAACCTCGCGCAGAAAAAAAGTGCGGCTGAGCTACAAAGCCATGAACAGATATAGTATAATCGAAGCATCGATAACGAAATCAAAGGATATAGATACAATACAAAGGATATCACAATACAATGATCAATAGGATACAAAATATAAGGTAGACAGAATCAGAACATCAAATCATTAGGTGATGGTATGATGAATCTGAGAATCAAATTAGTTAAGTTCAATCACCAAGCCCAACTAAATCATATCGAAAGTGACCATGAGCTGACTCCAAATCTGTTGTGAAAGACTGGAATGCACCCAATCACCAGTCACCAAAATATCCAAATATCATTATGTCAAATCCATCGAAATACAAAACAACTCTAGATGCATCCATACGCCCCTATAAACAAATAATGAATCTTCATAGGGGGGCCCTCATTAAGTAATATCAAAATGGGGGACGGTCGTGAAAATCACTCACTCACAAACATAGTCCATAAGCCCAAAGGTGCATCAAGTACAACGCCAGATTACCGTTCATGGCTAGAAAATAGTGGCTTGGTTCTCAAAACTGACGGGTCAAAGCACAGTCATATACAAAGTTCATTTCAAAGGATCAAGCAAAGTTGCAATGTCAAATTCAAATTCATAGTTCAAATATCAAAAAGGGTTACTAATATCAAGGTTCAAATATCAAAGGTTCAAATATCCAAAGGTTCAAAATATCAAATGTTCAAAACAAAGTGTCAAACAAACAGTAATGATAACAGATCATATAGAAATGCCAAAAAAAAGGCTCAAAGCAAATGTAGCAAATCACAAAAGTTATCAAAGAATAAGAGGAAACATGGCATGAGGAACCTTAACGATAAGGTCAGATATCTTACAATAACGGAGCAAACAAACGCAACGCATAAATCATAATAGATAGCAGAGAGAAGTACGTATAAGATTATCCGTACCTTATTCCGAAGCAAAGGCAAAATCAAAGAGAATACACATAAATATACACATCACTCCCTCTTGACCGAAACCCTAAGAAATGAGAATGCGAATTAAAAACCATTCATTTAAGTTATACTACTTTTTTAGAAACTTCCATCTTTAGAAACTTTCCATGTTTAGTTAACTTTCTATTTTATAAACTTTCCATTTTTTCTATTTTTAGAAACAGTTCCATTTTAGTAACTTCTATTTTTTAGAAACTTTCCATTTTGTAGTAAACGTTCATTTTAGAAACTCTTTCCATTTTTGTAACATTCCATCAGTGAGATTCTATTAATCTTTAATAGCTTAGGGACTTAATAATGCGGCCAACCATACAAGTTTAGGTTAAATATGCTAACTTTTCCATATTTTATTAGGGTTTAATATGCAAAATCAACAAATTTTTAAGGTTAAAAGTGTAAATATCAAAGTTCCTTAATTTATTCAATTATACTCCATTTTATGCATTTACATGGTCAAAAACCCTTAAGTTTATATTTAATATTAGAATGCCTTTGGTTTAATAAATACTTAAACATTATCTTTAAATTACCAAAATTACAAAATAATCCCTTATAGATTCAAATATAACAAAATCATACTTTAAACATTAATTACTAACCAAACCTTTATTTTCAAATTACAATTTTTAGTCCCTCTATTTTAAGTATATATTAACTTTCAATTACATAATAAATGAAATTAACCAATTTAAAATCCAAAATAATATCAAAATGACATTTTATAGCCCCCAACTTATTTAGACAGAATATACTAGTATAATCACATGTCTAAAAACAGACCCATAGTTTTTCAAAATTACCATAGACAGACGTCCATATACCTTTTATTACCATTATCGGACTAACATATAATTCAAAAAACCTTAATGCAAAATTTTCCCGCAATCACAAACACAATTATTTACCAATCATTGGCCATTAAATACACCTGGAAAAATAACAAAACCCAACCCTAAATCATTTAACCATTTTCTTTCCCTTTTTCCTCTAATTTCGATTATCGTAATCACCATTAAAGTCTCCAATGAATCATTCGAATCATTATAAAATTATTTCCAACAATTTTTCTGAGTTATAGAGATATGAAAAACCTCAAAAAATATAAATAAATTTTACCAATATTTATATACCGATTCATTTCATTCTATATTAGTTTTGAATATGTTTCAATTTATAAAATCAAAATAAAATGGCATAGGACATTTTTCTCAGGTTTCTAACATATTAAATATGATAAACACATAAGTTATAAAATTACCTTGTGGCCTTTGATGATTTTAATGATTGTATGAACTAAACGGTCTAAGCTTTTCGAACCCAAAACGAAACCAAAAACTCGAATCAATCACTTCCCAAGCTTCCCACTATTTTTCCCACACTCCTTAGTCCTTCAAGATGATCTTGGAAAGAATTCGTCCTGCCCTTGGAAATTCGTTTGCCGACACTTTGTAAGTTTAGGTATTGGTGCATATTGTTTTTTTTAATGATTTACAAAGAAAAATGAAATAAAGTGTGATAACTTATTGGCCGAGTCCTAGGGCTTTAAAATAGGTTTTAAAATCAGATTTAATTATTTTCATAATTATTTTATATTTATCCACATTTTATTTAATTAATTTTGTAATGTATAAGTTAATTAAATACATATATAAATTCGTCATATATACCTATAATAATTTTAATTATTTTCATTGTATAACATAAAGTATTTTAACCTTAACAAAAATTTTTCATAATTGCTAAATATTGTATTTTCCATAATTTTAACATTTAAATGAATTTTAGTCATGCTTTAATGAAATTTTTCCTTCATTAGGTAATTTTGGTAATTTTATTTTTTATAGAAAGTTTAGTTTATTATCTATTATTATTTTTTAAAATATATCAAATTTAATTATTTACATTTGTTGAATTTTTAGGTTTTACAACCGTCTTCCCCTCTAAAAAAAAATTTCGTCCAACAACAACAACTCGAAAATCGTAATAGAACCCGGGGGGGTTGGAAAACGAAATGAGAACGAAACAAAACATACCGAACTGACATAAAATAAGAAAACTACTCGGCATAGACTTTCGTCTCCCAGGAAGCCTCAACGCTCTGGTGATTCTCCAAAGAATCTTCACAAAAAGGAATTACTTATTTCTCTTGACTCTCCGTTGACGATCCCAAATGGATTCAGGATTCTTCGACAAAGACATATCACTGAATTTGATTCAAAAGGATAATCGACATGCAATGGATGATAATGGTATCCCTCAAAAGAGATACATGAAAGACATCGTGAACGTGCGATAACTGCGGAGGAAGCGCCAAACGATACGAAACCTCTCCAATACGTTCCAAAATTTCAAATAGACCAATGAATCGAGGACTGAGCTTGCCCTTGATCCCAAAACATTTAACTCTCTGAATGCGAAACCTTTCAAAATACAAGCGATCCCAACTTGAAATCTCTAAGTCACATCGATGCTTTTATCAGCATAACTCTTCTGTCGCGATCAACCGCTTCAATTTCTCTTTAGCAACAGCCACCTTCTCATTAGTAATCTCGATAAGCTCCGGACCTTCAATCAAACGCTCACCTACTTCATCCCAGCAAATAGGTGCTCGACATTTTCTACCATACAAAAGCTCGAAAGGTGCTGCCTTGATGCTAGCATGCCAACTATTATTGTAGGCCAAACTCCACCAACACGAATAAAGTTCATACCCAACAACCTATCCATTCTAAAGCACAAGCCGCTCAACATATCTTCCCAGGTTTGAATGTCCTATCTTTTCCTCTTTTCATCTTCGATCGGCTTACGAGAAAACAACTCTCAACCTCAATGAATTTTTCGCCGAAGTTCCCTCATACGCCTCTCAGAAGTGGTCCTCCCAACCCCCTGATAACTCTCGATCCTCACATACAAATCTCCACTGTGGCAACAACAGCTGACTGACCACTTTTGCAGGATGAAATGTATGTACTGAACTTAAAAACGAGTTTCCCCAACTTTCTTTCTGTAATCCTTATCCAAAAATAAACGTAAACTGCGGATCTCTGTCACACAATAGAAGTCGAGTACCATCCAGTCTAAACATTTCCTTTGAAAAATCTCCGCCAAACTTACTACTACCGTATTTCTTTTCAATTGGGTAAGAAATGAGCAGACTTGTTAGCCGATCAACAACCACCCAAATTGCATCATGTCTTTTCTGATAGTGAGGCAAACCACTAACGAATCCATGGGAAATATTCTCATCCCATTTCGCATAGGAATCTCCAACGGCTGTAACAAACTCTAGCCTTTTTGATGTTAATTTTAACCTGCTGACAAGTCAGACATTTAGACACCAAACGTAGCCACAACGTGCTTCATCCATTCCACAAAATACTGTTTCAGATCTCTGTACATCTTGTTGAACCTGGATGAATAGTAAAATGGTAACTATGAGCTTCCGTCATATCCTTCTCGCGAAGTGTCTGTTCATATGAACACATAGCCTATCTTCAAACCACACAACGCACATCATCAACCCTGAACTCAGTATGTTAACTTCTGTCAACATTCTGCACAATACCCAGAACTCACCATCGTCCCTTTGAGCTCTTTGATCTGTAGCATGAGTTAGACTCTATCCTCATACTCGCCAAATAGCCATCAGAACCTCGTACACATAGCTCAACATCCAAACGCTCTAAATCATGAAGGATCGGAATCAAAACAAGCTATCATCCCAGATTTTCAGACTAAGTGCGTTCGCACTCACTTAGCCTAGCCCGTTATGGTACTGGATGTAGTGTCAATAATCTTCAGAAGTTCCAACATCCTTCTCTGTCTCAGTTAATCTCTCTGATAAAATTATATTTGTAGACTCTTATGCTCTGTAAATATATCACAAGCTTCACATACAGATAGTGTGCTCCAGATCTTCAATGCAAAAACCACAGCAGGTAACTCAAGATCATGGGTTAGGATAATTCTACTATTCATAAGGCTTCAGCTGTCTTGATGCGTAGGCGATCACATTCCCATGTTGCATCAAAACACAATCTCCAAACCTTTCTTCGATGCATCAAGTATATCGAAAACCACCAAACCTGATGAATCAATATCGGAGCATACCCAATCTCCTTTTCACAATTCCTCCTCAAAACTCTCCTGACGCTCATTAAAATAAAGACCGTCCACACAAACTTCTCACCTTTCTCATTCAGCTGGGTAAAGAGGTAAAGCTAATCGAAAACCCTCACAAAAACGTCCGTAATAAGCGCAGCAACCCCAGAAAACTTCTCACTAAAATGCTGTCACCGTATATGTCTCTGCACATTTGTTGATACTTCAACCGTTTGATGATCCATAATGCTTGCCGTCTGTAATACAAATATACAAGAAAGCGACTTGCGGTAACCAAACTCGCACCTTCAAAAACGTCGCATACAACTTCTTCTGTCTAAGAATCTTCCAACACAATCCAAGATGTATGCTCATTGCCTTACTTCAGTACTTAGAGTAAACAAGGATTTCGTCGAAAAACAATAACGACGTCAAGTACCCGTGGAAAATAACTGTCAACATCACATCCATAAACAACAGCAGAGCATTGTCAACCGATGGGCATAACCAAGACTTCGATGGCCATAACGCTACGAAAAGCAGTCTAGAAATATCCTGCTCTCTCACACGAAGCTAGATGATAACCAGATCTCAATCAATCTAGAAAAATATTTAGCCCCTTGCAATAGGTCCAAACAAATCGACGATCGCGGAAGAGGGATAGCAGTTACTAATTGTAATACGGTTGGAGTTCGCGGTAACCAATACACAAACGCATGCTCCCATCCTTCTACGTAACATATAAGAACCGGTGCACCCCCGGTGATTACCTAGGGTCTAATAAAGCCATTCTCCAACATCCCTGTAACTGTTCTTTTAATTCCTTCAAATCAACAGGTGCCTGACGAATACGGAGCCTTGAGATAGGTTCACATCCGGGAATTAATTTAATGCCAAATTCAATCTCTCTAGCCGGCGAAAGTCCAGGAAGTTCATCGGGAAAAACATCAGCGAATTCACGAACAACAGAAAGATTTTCAATATTAGGACTCTCCAAAGATTCGTCCATAACAAAGCCACAACCTGGGCACCCCATGAGAAATCAAGTAAAACTGCCTTCAAGCAAAGATTAGTTTAAACGACTTAAGCGGTGAGGAACCATGATACCAAATTCAGGTTGGCGAACTTACCAAAGATCACAGTCCTACATAGCAGTCAATGGTAGCACCGATGAGAAGCCAACCAATCCATGCCAAGAATCACATCAAAGTCGAGCATATGGATAGGAAGCAAATTCGCAGGACGAATACGATCATCAAAACGGAGAGGACAATTAACATATTCATGGTCAATGAGCATGTGGTTCTTCATTGGGGTTGAAAGTTTGATTACACGTTCAATTAATGGTGTAGGATTCATATTAGTCTTCTTAGGCAAAATGGTAGATATAATAGAAATTTGTTATGCCCCATATCAAATAACAACGTAACAGTAACGATCATCAATGTAGAGATTACCGTAGAAAGTACTATTACCGGTATTCACCATCTGAACGATCGAAAAAACGATTAGCAAACGAAAAAAGATAGTTATCGGAAGAGAGTTACGCTGAAGGAACCTAAAGTCTAACCCAATCGCGCTTAACAGGTCATAGCAAGCTCTAAGGTCATAAGACCTCGTCCTGATTAACCTGCAGCTCTATACCATAAATTGTAACGCCGCTCGACCACAAGGTAGAAGTTTATTACAAATAGGTGTGACAGCAAAGCAACACAATCTCATAACACAAGCTAAAACAGACGAAGTCTTTAAATAAATAACCAAAAATAAAGGAAATAAGTCAAACATGACTATAGAGGGACATAAGTTCTCCAAAGGATAAACATATCCAAACGAAATAACAAATACTTGAAGGAAACAATTCGTAAAATCAAAGGAAAGACTCTAGGGTAGCCACACTCACACTCATAACCCAAAAGCAAACCCCCAGCTCCTAGCTTAATACATGCCGCAGAAAAGAAAGTGCGGCCTGAGCTTACAAAGCTTAGTGAACAGATATATATAATCGAATGCAAAAGATAACGGAAATCAAAGGATACGATACAAGGTACAAAGGATATCACAATACATGATCAAAGGGATACAAATATAAGGTAAGACCAAATCCGAATAGCAAATCAAAAAGGTAAGTCGTAAATGAATCAAGAATCAAATTAGTTTAAGTTTCAATCACCAAGCCAAACAATCAAATCAAAGTGACATCTCTCCTTGGAGTCATGACTGCCAAAGTCTTTTGGGAAAGACTGGATTGCACCCAATCATCAGTCACCAAATATCCAAATATCATAAAGTCATAATCCATACGAATTACAAAACATACGTTAGGATGCACTCCATACGCCCCTTAAACAAATAATAATCTTCATAGGCACATATAATATCAAATGGGGACAGGCGGAGAAATCACTCACTCACACATGAGTCATGCCAAAGGTGCATCAATGACACGGCCATGTTACCTTCATGGCTAGGAAACAAATAGTGGCTTGGTTCTCAAACTGAAGGGTTCAAAGCAAAGTCATATCAAAGTTCATTTCAAAGGGATCATAGCAAAGGTTCAATGTCAAAGGTTCAAATATCAAAGGTTCAAATATCAAAGGTTCAAATATCAAAGGTTCAAATATCAAAGGTTCAAATATCAAAGGTTCAAATATCAAAGGTTCAAATATCAAAGGTTCAAACAGTACATGATAACAGATCATATAAGAAAGCCAAAATAAAAGGCTCAGAGCAAATGTAGCAAATCACATAAGAAATCAAAGATAGAGAGGAATATGTCATGAGAAACCTTAACGATAAGGTCAGAATATCTGTACGAATAACTGAACGAACGAACAACCGGTATATCATAACAATAGTAAAGGAATATCTGTACCTTATTCCGAAGCAAAGCAAAATCAAAGAGAACACCACAGGAATATCACAATCACTCCCTCTTGACCGAACCTAAAGAAATGATGAATTCGAATTACAAACCATTCATTTAAGTTATACTTTCTATTTTTAGAAACTTTCTATTTTTAGTAACTTTCCATTTTTTAGTAACTTTCCATTTTTAGTAACTTTCTATTTTTAGTAACTTTCCATTTTTAGTAACTTTCCATTTTTAGTAAGTTTCCAAAATTAGTAATATTCATCATTTGAGATTCTATTAAGTATTTTAAATAGCTTAGGGACTTAATATGTCAACCTTATAAGTTTAGGGTTAAATATGACAGCTTTCCATATTTTAGGGTTTAATATGCAAAATCAACAAATTTCAAGGTTAAAAGTGTAAATATCAAAGTTTCTTATTTTATTCAGATTATACCTTCCATTTTATGTATTTACAAGTCAAACCCTTAATTTTACATAATTTACATATTTAGTCCTTTTGGTTTATTAATTACTTAAACATTATCTTTAATTATCCATAATTACAAAACAAGCCCTTATAGATTCAAATATAACAAAATCATACTTTATACATTAATTACTAACCAAACCTTATACTTTTCAGAATTTACAATTTTAGTCCCTCTATTTTAATTAATTACTTTCTAATTACATAATATATGAAATTAACCATTTTAAATCCAAAATAATATCAAAATGACATTTTATACCCCCCAACTTATTTTTATCAGATTATAACAAATATAATAACATGTCTAAAACAAACCCCAAAGTTTCTGAAATTACAAAACACCCCCCTCATATCTTTTAATCCAATTCGGCTAAACAATTAAGTCCCAAAACCCTAATTTAATTTTTCCCCAATTCCAACACAATTTTTATACAATAATTAGCACTTAATAAACCTGGAAAAATTAGAAAAACCCTAACCCTAATTCGTTTCTTTCCTTTTTCCTTTAATTCGAATTCGGCAAACATAGGAAATCCCCAAATAATTATTTCGAATCTTTCTAAAATTATCAGTATAAATTATTCCAACATTTTTCTGAGTTTTTTTATGAGATTTGGAACAACCTCAGAAAAATATATAATAAATTTTCCCAATATTTATATGCCGATTTTAATTTTCATTTCTATATTAGGTTTGAATGAGTTTCATTTGATAAAATCAAAATAAAATGCATGGACTTTTTCTCAGGTTGATTTATAACATTTCAATATGATTAAAGCATATTGTTATATAAAATTACCTTTGATGGCCTTTGATGATTTATGATTTTATGAATCGGTTATAGCTTTTCGATAACCCAAAAACGATACCAAATCGAATCAATCACTTCCAGTATTCCTACTATTTTTCCCACACTACTTAGTATTCAAAATGTTCTTGGGAAGAAAATTTCTTCTTGCCTTGGAAAATTCTTTTGCCGTCACTTTGGTATTTTAGGGTTTTGGCTTATTTGTTGTTTTTAGGGTTCACAAAATAAAAATGCATAAATGATAAATAAGAGTCCTTGGCCGATTTCTAGGGCTTTCAAAATAAACTAAAATCTGATTTTTAATCATCCATAAGTTTAATTGGTATTATCCTTAATTATTTATATTTAATTTGTTAATTTTATGAAATATTAAATTATATATTATTTTTATTTGGCTAATTACATATATTTATCATTTTAATTTTTTTTCTTGATTACATAAAAGTATGTTAACTTTACGAAAAATTTTCATAATTGACTAAATATAGTATTTTCATATTTTCTGTAATTAATCTAGTTTATTTAAGCCTTATAGATTTTCTTGCATTAGGGGTATTGATAATTTCACATTTGTTGAGATTTTTAGGTTTTACAACTCCTGCATGATAAAACACAAAAGCACACAAATACAATCTATTTTTGGCATTTTCCGGCTTATTTAGCATCTTTTACAGGTCAAATTTAATGTATAATTAAACACATATTAGTGAGTTTTCCCTGTTTACGTGTTGCCTAAGTAGCGTCCTTGTCACCACTATTTGCCACGAAAAAATAACAACTACTTATCATGAACTGTTAATTTTCTTTGTCGGAGGTCCGGTGGAGGGAGTGGTCGTGATTAAATAGATCTTTAGGGAGTAATTATCCCTATCGGGTGGAGTAGCGCTCACTTGTTCGAGTTGTGTACCAAAGGACTATCGAATATATGTTATGTCGAATTCTAGTTAGGTGGTCTGTTGCTGTTCGAACACCTCGGGTAGAGGCAAGCTATTCATTTGGCATGTTATATGCTACGTTCAAATTAGCTTCTGGTGTCATGAGCTTAGTTGCATCGTAAATACCTTCTTTTATGTGAAGTTTGTATCTTGTTATATCTGTGCGCATACATGTTTTGAATCTTGTGGTACTCCCTTATATATCAAAACGTTTGAAATAAACATATGAATTCATACCTAACATTTGTTATCGTTTTCAGAGGTTCTTCCCAGGTGCTGAAAAATCGTTTATTTAAGATTTATCGTATATTAAGTTTAAATATTGTTGGCGAAGAGATTAAGTTAGATGTTGTATTTGTTGGAAGCGTAAATTGAATGTCGAAGAAGTTTAGGTTTAGAACGGATTTGTTGCGATATTTTAGGTGTTGTCGAAAATAGATCGGGTATCCTTTCGAGTCAATAAAAGATGTACTTTTGTAAAACGGTTGTTTTCACGTGTCGAGGTTGATAAAAATGAAAAGTCGATATT
This sequence comes from Tanacetum coccineum, assembly GCA_026074375.1. Taxonomy (NCBI): domain Eukaryota; kingdom Viridiplantae; phylum Streptophyta; class Magnoliopsida; order Asterales; family Asteraceae; genus Tanacetum; species Tanacetum coccineum. Next base: position 20,150 of record BQNB010095683.1, read on the forward strand.
TTTAGAAAGGTCATGCCGAAATTTCATAAACTTTATAAAAGCGTCAAAAATATACTTTTATTATCAAACTCATGATAAAATGTAGAAAAACGTTAAGTGTCGAGTTTAGGTCAACATTTTTAGTTATTGAGTCAACATTGATGTGTCGGGACACTAAAAGACGAAATACACTAAAGGATGAAATACACTAAAGGACAAAATACACTAAAAGACGAAATACACTAAAAGACGAAATACACTAAAAGACGAAATACACTAAAAGACAAAATGCACTAAAAGACGAAATACACTAAAAGACGAAATACACTAAAAGACGAAATATTTTCGAAGATGTTTCAAAACGTCAAGACTTGTCAAAACTTATAACTTTTGAAAGTACGTTTTAAAAAGGGATACGCCGTGTCTACTCGTGCTCGGATGATCAGTTCTTGCGTTAAGCGTTATTCGTTGTACATCATTCTTAAACGACGACTATATGATAGGTTGTCGCTAGAACCGTGAGATTCATTTTCACTTGATTGATTCCTTTTGATCCACTACCCGTATAAGGTGAGTTCATAGCCCCACTCTTTTACTCGTTTTGAATAAATGTTTTATAACTTGGGGTGAGAAACATTGCTTGTTTTTAAAACTGGACACAAGTACTATACGTGAGTTTTCCCTGTTTACGTGTTGCCTAAGTAGCGTTTAGACCACTATTTGCCCGAACTATCATGAACTGTTAATTTCTTGACCGGAGGACCGGTTGAGGGAGCGCGAGTGAATAAATAGATCTATTGGGAGTAATTATCCCTATCCGGGTGAGTAGCGCTCACTAGTTCGAGTTGTCCAAGGACTAACGGATATATGTCATGTCGAATCTAGTTAGGTGGTCTTTGGTCGGACACCTGGAAGGGCAAGCAATCATTTGGCATGTTATATGCTACGTTCAGAATTAGCTTCGGTGTCATGAGCTTAGTGCAACGTAAATACCTCTTTATGTGAAGTTGTATCTGTTATAACTGTCGCATACGTTTTGAAATCTTGTGGTCCACTATAACAACGTTTGAACTAAACCTATGAATTCACCAACTTTATGTTGACGTTTTAAGCATGTTTTTCTCAGGTGCTTAGCATGGATGTCGTTGCTTGACTTATGTGAAGTCTATTTGCCTGTACCGGTTTACCAGAGATTTATATGTCTTTTAATACCGTTGTTGAAGTCATTTAAGCTTCCGCGTATTGTCTTTTAAATCCTTTTAATTTGATCGATGTAAAACTTATTATTATTTTAAATTTACGCAATGGTGTTTATATTCAAAACGTACCCTTAGAGGTCGTTCTTTATGCTTTGTACTTGAGATATCCAGGAGCGTCACGCCTTCGGACACGTATTCCGTCTAGGGCCCATTTGGGGGTGTGACAGGTCGCTGGTTCAATGAGTGACTTGACTCAGCTACATGGGTCAAAGAGAGATCTACATTGAGCAAGTGACATGATCAGCAAACCTCTTCATTCTATCTGTACCCACTGATCTTTCGTATCAGCCCCTAAAAGTTATCAGTTCGTGTCCTCCTTCTAACATACAAGCCTTTTCAAGCTCAGCCCGAAACATATGCACCAAAAGCACCCCTGATCTTCATCATTGGTTGAAGTGCACTCATTAGCTCAACTCTTCTTTAATATCAATTTAGGCTCAGCCTAAAACAAAATAATGAGTTACTATACAATCTCAACACAAACATCATCGACACTTGGCCCCAATGGCATCCCGTTCCTACTGATTTTAATCATTGTTAATGCAGGAGCTTAGAGACTCGAATTTTAGCGGGTTTATCATTTTAAAGGTTCAGTGACCTGAAGGTTACTGACTGGGTTCAGTGGTTCAACCACCACTTCAGCAACCGGGGTCAGCAGTCAGTTTAATGACTAGGTCAGTGGGTTCATTCAGCGGGTTCAGTGGGTACATTGGGTTCAGTGGAAATTCAGACTTCGTTCAACCCGAAATACTTAAAACATCGAGACAACCCCTGATTCTTAACATATGCTGATATTTAATCAGCCTCAGCTGACCTATATTAAGGCTAAGCCCGAAATAAACAACAAAACTAATTTCCAGCATTGTTTAACAGCCCTTGATTCTTTCATATTTGGTGAAGAATACTTTAGCTGAAAAAGGCATCCGTATATATTTCTTATCTAGGCTATAACACTCTCAATAATGGCTGAGTAAGTTTTGTCATTAGTGCACCCTGATTCTAACTTCTGATCGTTTGCTCTTTCAAACACTTCACTGATACATTAATGTTCCCTGAGTTACACTTATCAATGACTCCAAACAGCCCCATTTACGACCCCTGAGTTCATCAGTGTACCTTGGGTTCAGTGGTGACGGCTGGTGACGGGGTTCAGTGGCCTTGGAACAGCGGGTTGGTTCAGCTCTTCTAAAACAACTACAATACTAGCTGAACGAGTTTTGACATCAGCCCTTACTTACCCACTGATAATTTTCAGTAGTCTGATTTGTTTACCAGGACCATTTAGGCTCAGCTCGTCATACTTGATACCAAACCAACCAAACCACCTCTGATCCAATCAGGCTAAGCCGTAAGTCCAATCTAATGGACACCCACAACTTCTATGTTCTCAGCCTTATCAATCATAAAACTGAAATTTATCATTCCATGACTCTTTGCCTACTAATTTTATTTATCAGATCCCTCAAAACTGAACAAACACAAAGACTGATATCCATTCCCACCAAAACTATATCACTATCGCAACCTTTTAACCTCATCCTTAGCTCCTTTATCATCCTATTCCAAACAATTAACAGACTCCGTTATCATCACCATCAACAACCATTTTCATCACAAACCATTTTTAAAGAACTACCCTAACCATAAACAACCTTAACTATAAATCATCATACCTCAACCCTATGGCGGATTTCCTTTTTTTATCGATTTGGACCTGGGTTAGTGTAGATGTGAACCTGTTGTTGTTTTTGCTGTTTGACAAGATCGACATATTTGATGTCGTGGATTTTCTTGTTCGATTGAAGATCTGGGTATGAGTTTTTGTTGTGATGAATCTAGGTTACAATGATTTTGGATTTTGTTTTCAAGTGAAGATACAAAATCTTTTTGTGAGTATGTATCATGATACTCGAACTGATGTTTCAAGGTGGATAAGAGTTTTTGTGGATATTGTTGGCGAGGGTTATGATTTGTGATGTGGATCTGTTATCTTTTTGGGAGTGTTGATGATTTTTTTATTTGTGATGTTTTGATTTTAGTGGATGAGTTTTTTTTTGTTATTTTGGTGTGGTGGATGTGACGTGTCTAAGTGTGACTGGGTGTGGGTTTGTTTTGGATAAGATTTGTGTGGTGGGTAAATGTGATGGATATGTTTAAGCAATAAAGTCAAATTGACCAGAAACTCTCCCTCCCAAAAATTGCTCTACCAGTAGCAGTTTTTGAAGAACCAAAATTTGACTTTGCTCAGTTATTAGCAGCCATTTTTTGAACGGATCAAGGTTATGAAATTAACCCACTCGCTCTGATACCACTTGTTGGTCCATGACAATCGTGTAATATCTGATCATATTACCACGAGACCCATTTGGCTAACTAATAACATCATTTGTACTTTTCAATGCTTTATAAATCTTATTAGAATGAATCTATGATTTACAAGTGCACCCGGTTGTTTGCGGACCAACAACCGGGATATTAAATGACAAACTATACTCCCATTGTTCATAGCTTTGCTCATGAACCAATGGGAGGAGAACCCTACCACTAAGATATTACATTGTGTGTTTTCTGTGTGTGAATTCTTGACCTATCTCTATTACAAGTAAACATATATATAGTGGGAAAGTGAAGCTTTCATGTGAAGCTTCATTAAAGTCAAGGTAACCATTCTTGTCCTTTCTTGTCTTCCTTTAAGCAACCTTCAATAAAGTACAAGCCCCCACTTGTACCTTTTGTTTGAACTTGTTGTTTTGCTTTTAGGAAGTTCCCGCCAATATGTTCAGGTCTTCGTTCAGAGATGGTCTTCGGGAGTCAGTGAGCCATTTGCCAATACTCACTGACTCCATCATCCTGATCTTGGTTCTTTCTTTACTCGTTGAGGTCCGCCTCAGGTTATGATGAGTCTTTCTTCTAGACTCTGAAGAACATTTTGAGGATGACTCGCTGAACTTATTCAAGTTCAGCGACTTGTTTTCTACTTAGGATATATTTCATACAAATCCTGTACAAGGGACAATTAGGCTTTGAATTGGCCCAACAATATCCTTATCAATAAAATTAATACTTATAGTACATTAATTGCTATTTTTCAAATAAAAATTAATTTATTTAATTACTAAGGTTGATAACCAATAAGAAATTATCTAAACTAAAATACCTCATAAACAATTTATACTACGGTAGATAATAAATCTAGTAGTAAGAGGCGGAGCCAGAAAGTTATTGTCGATAGGTCAAACTTTGATACTCGTTAAAAACTACACTACAAATTTGTCTGTTAAAAGGGCAAATTACAAAAACAACGAGATATTTAAAAAAATTACACTATAATTTTTTTCGCTAAAAGCCAAGTGCCCACCTGGCCCCTCTTTGTCTATGCCAGTGAGTGTAAGAATAACTAGTTAAACTTGACGAATACCCGCGCAAAGTGACGGTGTATAGAGGCAATTGATAATCTGCAGAGGTTGGATTCTAGTTCGACTTCATGCAAAGTTGTGTGTTTTTGATAATCAGGTGTGTCTTTTTATTAATCTAGTGTATGTTTTTGAAAAGACGTCAAATTTAAAATTAATCAAGTTTAAAATATATTAGAGGTAATTAAGAGTAATTTAGGCAAAACATTATTTTAAATGTTTCAAGATTTCAAAATTTAAAAACAAATATATATACATCATTTATTAGTATAGGTATGAGCTCAATCGAATAACCTCAGCACTAAATTGTCCTACATTTACTCTCAACTTATTTATCAACATTTGCTAGAATCACAAAAGTTTTATAAAAAATTATTCACAAAATGATGTGTCAAAGTATATATTTGTGGATACGTAAAAGAGAGAAGTCAAAAGTAAATTTGAGACATCATTTGGTGAAATTTTTTGTGGCTCTAGCATTTTCTTTTTTACCGCCATTTACTTTTTTTGGATAGTTGACTTCCATTAATCTTACTTTACCGTCATCTTGTAGTTGGGAGCTTGGTATTTTATTATAAGTGCAATTTATTTCTCATAATATTTATTACACAGAGAGAAATAGAGAACAACTTGTCAAGGTTTTAGGTTGTCCTACGTAATACACATTTGTTGTAGTATTGATGTCAATGACTACTTACTTCTATAAAGCTGGATGAACTCATGCTTATTTTCACACAACACATTCCTCCCCCTTGAAGCCTACTACCAGCTTTAGCTTCTTTCATACACTTAACTAAACCACATTGATGGCAAGTCCAAAATTAGAAAAGACTTTAAGCACGCAGTTGAACTGGAACACTAACAAATCTCACGACTGTGTAATTTTTCTTGGTTACGGAATTTGTAGTTACTATCCACGTTGCAAGTTCAATCACCCAAGTACTCCACCAAAGAATCCGGTATTCTCTTAATAATGATCGAGTTATGATATACGTGAATTTCTTGATT